>CM035228.1:65588240-65846918 GCA_020226215.1 Sindora glabra
ATTTTGGATTAGTAGATTCAACTTAGTAGAATGACTTTCTTTATGAGATTTTGAGTGTTATGTTAAAAATTTATACTATTCTCTTTCTTTCTTATATTATGTTCTTCTATGATTTATTTTTCTAGAATCTATTTTGATTCTTTAATTTTTTTTTAAGATTACATTTACACATGCAATGCTAAAAAATGATAAACTTTATTTTTTTTTATTACATTTGCATATGCATGCACAAAAATGATAAATAAATTTTTTCTTTATTTAAGCCAGAGTTAAATAACCAACCTTGAATGTTTATCTTTGTTAAGCTCCCTTAAGCTCAATTACTCTTTTTCTTTATTTATCAACATGTGAATATTTTTTTAATGAAAAAAAGTGTTTTTGCCTAACCTTAAGATTTATAAAGCATTTGAATTTTTGTGAAATAGGCTTTTGAATAAGTTTAGGGCTATGTGAGTTTGTGTGTTGTGAAAAGTTATCAACTTCAAGTTTAAAGGATTGGTTGATTGAAAAAAAAAGTAACAAAATAAAGAAATAAAAATGAAAAAAAGGAATAAGGTAAAATGAAATTAATGAGAAAAAAAGAGAGAAAAGAAAAATAATGAAGGTGATGGGTGTTTAAATTTAAATTTGGGTTGTTGTATTAAGTTATAATTATTCATGATTGGTCCTTATGTTGTTCAAGTACTCTATTGATTTCTATCCTTTTATATCCTTAGTTTTTCTTTCCTTTTCCTTAATCATATTATAATTGTAAATAAAGTCCTTTTGATTATGTTGTGCATATGATTTATGTAATGGAGATTAGATTATTAGTAAGTTTATGGTAGAGTAATTTTATAGAATGAATTTAAGTGAAACACTTTCTACAAACATTTGAGAGTGAAAGAGTAAATTTTATAAGAATCTACCATATGAATCTATTATTTTTGAATGAAATTTCTATGTTTGATAATCTTAAGTTTGCTAAGATTTTTGTTCATAATGTGTTATGCTCTAGGTCTTTTGTTTCTTAGTTTTGAATAAAGTTATATCTTGCCTAAACTTATGTAAGGGCTAAGTGTGGGAGAATTTGATGTGTAAGATGTTATCTATATTATTTCCTCTTATTTCATGCCTTTTAGTATGTTACATATGCTTAATTTTATAAAATTAACCTTGTTATGTAGCTAGGGGTTAGTTTTACAATGTTTTAAATTTATTCAAGTAATGCTAGGTTTTTATAATGTTTCAAGTTTTCAACCTTATCATGGACTCTAGATATTAGATTGGAGCAATATTTATATCATTGAAAATTTTTTAAAAAATTCTATAACTTTTATGTTTTGGTCAAATCTTAGTTTGAATTTCTAGAAGGCTTTATTTAACCAAAAGTTAAAGCCTTGTTTTTGTTTTAGCTAAGCCAACTTTAATTCTTAAGTGCTTTAAAATCCAATTAATGTGAAACAAGCATTTCAAGTTTCTTAAGACCTAACCCTATAACTTTTATGTTTGTGGTCTACTAAAACTATGTAGTTTTAGCAATTTTTCAATAGGTAGGAGCTAAACTTATAAAATTTCACTATTGTAACTATTGGAGTATAAATTTTGTAAAATAGGTTTTGGCTTCTAAAAATTAGCAAGGCTTTATTCTTTATAACACTAAAAGGCATAAGATTTAGGTTTATTAGCTTTTAATGGTTACCAAGTCAGATATAGAGAGCAAGAACACTGCACACTATAACACATTACACAATTTAGCAAAAAGAACTTTTCTCGTTCTCTAAAGTTTCTAGTTTTTCAGCCATGGAAGACTAAATTTTTTGTTAGGATCTTAAGTTATAATATTGACTTCTTCTAATTGATTTTCTTCTTTGCCTAATTCTTTATGTTGATTGCTTTGAAATTGCATGAGTTGAATGTTGATTTGACATATTTTTTATTTAACATTATGATTTCTAATCTTAATTTATTTTTATGTTGAAATATGTTTAGTTAATCATGATTTTTCATGTAGGGACAAAGGGTTGAGAGATTAGATTAGAGTTTTCTAATTTAATCCCCTATTTTAGTTGAATTCTATTTTCAATTCAATTTTGATATAGCTTTATAGATTATAACAGTTGCTTAATTTTGTTAATATTAATTAATCAAATCCTTGATGATTATCTAGCATATGATTCATGAATTATTGTAGGGATTCCAAATAATTCAAGACATAAAAATTAATTAGAATAGTTAAATATTTTGTGATCTATAATTAATCTACACTAAAAGCTTTCAAATCCTTAGATTGACTATTTTACTATATTGATTTTGTTTTGTTTAATACATTTATTTTAATTTTCAACCAAACCTTCCAACTTGGTTCCAAATTTATTCTATTTTTGCATACTATCTGAATTTTATTTTGCATTCTATATTCTATCTATATTTCTATTTACATTCCTATTTCACTTGAATTTTCTTTTCTTCCTTCTTTTTTTGCTGAATATAAAGCTTTAAGAATTTGGTCATTATTATTAATGAATAATTGACAAAAGATATATCAATGGATCACTAGGAGTACAACTTGGTTTATCATCTTATATTGTATAATTTTTAACAAATAAGTTATAATCAATTTTGGTGTGTTGTGGCACATATCTTCAATCAAGTGCCTAGGAAGTCAATTCTTGAAACCCCTTACAATTTGTTTTATAGCAAAAAAAAAAAAAATCTAGTCTGAGGTACTTTTGTGTTTAGTGTTGTAAAGCTAAAGTGAAGTCATGTATCCCTTTAGCAAGGAAGCCTGATTTAAAAATAGTAATTGGATTCTTTATTAAGTACTATAGTGGCTCAAGAGATAATAAATTTTACTATCCAACTCACACAACTACAGTGATTGAATTAGTCAAAGTTATTTTCTTTAAGAATGAATTAGATAATAGAAACCAAGCACCTTGCATCATAAACTTTATTGAACAAAGTACAATTGTTCCATTTCCACCTATGTGAGGAGAGTCATTTTCTACTATCCCACAAAATAATTTAAGGCAATTAATGGCCAAAGATATTTAGTTAAATGAGATAATTGAAGAGATTCCTCTAAGGAGAACTCATTAAGCTCGTAGAACAATGATTCCTAATGATTATGTATTTTATTTATAGGAGCATGAATATAATGTTAATGATAACACTAGCCCTATAACTTCTTATAGGCAATTTCTAATTCAAACTTTTTTGAATGGTTATTTGTAATGAAGAATAATGTATGAGAATGATGTGTAAGATTTGTTTGAATTGCTTACAGGTTGTAAGCTAATTAAATACAAATAGGTTTTCAAGATCAAGAGAGATGTTAGAGGAAAAATTGAAAGGTATAAGGCTAGATTAGTAGCTAAAGGCTACATTCAAAAGGAAGGCATATATTATAAAGAAACATTCTTGCCAATTTTAATTAAAGATTCATGTTAAATTATTATAGCAATGATGGCTCATTTTGACTTAGAGCTACATCAGATAGATGTGAAATAGCCTTCTTAATTAGTGACCTATTAGAGACTGTGTATATACACTAGCTAGATGGTTTCCAAGAGAAAAGTAAACAACATCTTGTATACAAGCTAAAGAATTATGTATATGACTTAAAACAAATGTCTAAACAATGGTACCTCAAGTTTGATAAGCTAACGGCTTCTTTTGGATTTAAAAAGAATAATGCAGATTAATGCAATTGTATGCTAGTGAGTATAGGTAGTTTTAGAATGTTAGTACTATATATTTATGATATTCTCCTTATTGGTACTGATGCAAACCTACTAATTGAGACAAAACAAATGTTATTAAAACACTTTATTATAAAGAATCTTAGGAATGCCTCATATATTTTATGCATAGAGATTTGCCATTATAGATCTTGAAGCTTGCTTAATTTTTTTTAACAAATGTAGATTGAAAAGCTTCAATATGTCCATAGGCTCTCAAGTTTCAACTACTATTTCAAAAGGTAAGGTTTTTTTAAAGTCCTAGTATTTTCAAAATGATATTGAAAAAGAAAAAATAAAAATTATCCCATATGCATCAATGGTAGGTAACTTAATGTATTCTCAAGTATGTACACTTCCTAATATAGTTTTGTCATTGGTATAGTGGGGAGGTACCTGAGTGATTTTGATCAAAGACATTAGATTGTTGCTAAAAAAGTTAGGAGGTACCTATTAAGTACAAGATATTATATGTGAACCTATATAGATCAAAGATCTCACAATTATAGGCTACTCAAATACAAATTTTTTTAGTTGTCTAAATAATCATAAATTAACATTTGGCTACATCTTTATGGTAGTAGGAGGAACTATGTCATGAAAAAGTATCAACTAGTCCCTTACAACAACCTCCACTATGGAAGCAAAGTATGTTGCATATTATAAAGCTACTCATAAAGCTATGTGTTTAAGGAACTTTATAACTAGTTTTAACATTATTGAGAACATCTTAAGACCTATAACCTTCTATTACAACAATGTTTCTATTATGAACCTCTCTCAGAATAATAAAAGTCTTACGCATTCATAACACTTTTATATGAAGCACTAGTTTGTAAAAGAGAAGATATATGAGCATAGTACTTGTATTAAACAATTTCATGGATTGTATGCTTTCAATTCCACTGAGCGGAAGCTTAGTAGTAGGGATGTAATGATTATGTAATTAATAAGGGTTTGGCTAAGTCTTTTAATATTTTGGATTAGTAGGAGTACTTTGATGTATTCATTTATCCTAAGATTTATATCAATAAAACATTCATATTCTTTCATACATTATTAATTTTGCATATTTCATTGATATGGCATGTTGATAAAGACATTTAGACATTGTCTTATTACAATGTTAAAGACATAGATCCTCTTTTTGCATCTTAAGTAGATGCTAAGATTATTGTGTGAAAATTTACATATAATGAAGTCTACTATTATGTAATATGTAAATCATGTTATGCATGCTTTATGTCAATATCCTTATTGAGAATTAAGTTTTGTTTGGTCAGTGAGGTGTAGGTATATAGAATGCATAACATTCATATCCCTATTAGATATAATTGTTATGCTTTATTATATGCTTATAATATTAACTTAGACCTATAGGTGTTATATTACTATATTTTTCATTGACACATTGTAATGGTCATATTTTTTGCATTATGTGGTTCGAGTAAGGGATTATTGGAATTTAATTTTAAATTTTAAATTATAAATTAAATTAGATTAAATTACTATTATAGACCACTTAATGGAAAAATATTAATATGTTAATATGATTTGATTTTCCATTAGTGATAATTAAGATTAGGCAAAATTATGATAATTATTTGTAGTAATTGAAATGGGTAGGATTTGTTTATAGGTCAGTCATGACATATCCCAAGATTTAATTGGTTTGTTTTAGTAAATTTATATTAAAAAGGTACTAAAAAGGTTTAACATGTCCACATGCTCTCAAGCTTCAACACTCATTTCAAAAGGTAAGGTTTTCTTAAGGTCCCAGTGTCCTTAGAATAATATTGAAAAAGAGAAAATGAAAAATGTCACATATACTTTGATTTTCTCAAAGGTTAGGATGTAGTTTTCATATGTTTGTAAAAGTAAGAAATTTAATTTTATTAATCTTCTTTGATATTTAATAGTATTATATACTATTTATTTTTATAAATTATGTAATATCATACATCAATTTTAATGAATGCTCATTGCATTTACATGTATTAAATCCAAGAGTGCTTTTTTAAAGAGTTCAAACCTTACATATTGAGTAATAGATATCAAAATAAATTTTATGAAGCATTCATATTTGATGGGGGTAGAGTAATAGATATCAAAATAGATTTTATGAAGCATTCATATTTGATGGGGGTATTGGATATACCTTTTTACTATTTTCTAACTTTTATTATTTGATTTATTCTTTAAATTAAATTGCTAAAATTGGGATTATGTAATGTTTTAGAAGATATTAGTGCTTGTTTCAATTAGAATGTTTTATAAGAAGGAATACAAAGTGAATAAGAAGGACCAATAAGGAGGAACGAAGGTTAAGGTTAGGGGTAAAGTATACAACATTGATTCTTTAAGGAAACCAAATTGGTATTTAAGCCATTACATATCATTTTCTTCTTTCGAAAAAGTGACATATAATATTGTTTCTCATAATGCTTCAAAAGAAATAATATCGATTATTTTCCATATAATAGCCAATATTATTGCTATTTTTCATGATGATTACAAACCTAATGTTAAAATAGATACACTGACACTTGATTAGACATTAATAAAATCAACATGTAATCCACTAAACATTTAATGTTTATTTGCAATGTTGTAATAGTGAATATGAAAAACCCTTAGTTAAAAGGGTAAAAATTATAGGACCTAGTAAAAAAATCATTATTAATTAAAATGAGTGCAAATATTTTATTAGCTAAATTTATAACATATCTATCAATATATCACTATTTTTTTATCTATCTCCTTCACTTGGTGATTATCCATCTTCTTTCAACTTATTTTGTTATCTATCTTTTTGTAACATATTAATCCTTTAAATAGATGCTCATCACTAAATTCTCATAACTCATAGATAAACATTTATCATTCAAAATATAATATTGGCTATTTATTATAATATTAATAATTTAATATTTTAATTAATATATTTATTTAGTTAGATTTACTAATTATTTCCATATATTTAGCTATAATAGTTATTTTTGTGATATTATTTTACTAGTTTTTAGGTTTTAAGATAATAATTTTCTAACACAATTTTTATTTTTTTACTTTTAATATGATTGTTTATTTTTAATAAACTTGTGCAATATATATTAACAATATTTAATATATAAACTTATTAATTTTAACATTAAAAGTTATTTATTATTTACATATAATTTTAATATATTTATTAAAATTATAATTTTATAATATATATACATACATATATTAACTAGATAATTTTTTATTATTTATTATATATTATTAAATTAATTGTCTAATCCAACTCATTAACCCATTAGCCTAATAAAACCAAGCTAATTGGCTAACCTATAATTTGATAAGTTAATACATACTAATTTTAGATTTTCACTATATTAGGTTAACTAATCTCAGTTCCTCATCAAATTAAGGTATTGTTATCATTTTTAGTATCAATTCCAATATCAAATCAAGTAAATTTATGCAAGTTTCAAATCAACCCATTTTGATACTTTTATGCTTGTATAATGTATTAAAAGCTTTAAATTCGTATTTATTTTTAAAAGTGATAAATTATATTCACCTATTTTAAAATATAATGTGATTATATTTATATTATTTTAGCATAAATTATACTAGCTTTTTTTGAAGTTCAATCTAATTTCATTTACACTCCTAGTTTCAAAAATATACAACGACTTCCATTCTTTTTCAAATGTAGGAAAGGTACGTGTATATTTAAAACAAAAGTAAAGAGATGTAAAAATATATAAAAGGAAAAGTTAATTTACATTTTTTAAAATAGAAAGATTGCAAGTGTAATTATACCAAACTTTTAGAAAAATAAGGGTAATTTGACTAATTTTTTATTATCCAAAAATAAAAATTAATTTATATTTTATATGTTTATTTTATTTTTTCTATTTTGAATATATATTGACCTCTAATTTAAAAAAATTAAGGATAGTTAATTGAATATATTTTGAAAATAGAAAAAAATATAAATGCAATTAAGATAAAAGGCTATGTTTAATGCAATAAATAAGCTAATTTATAACTTAATGACTTAATCAATTATTGAGTAATAAGTTATAAACTAGCATTTAAAAATATTTAATGCACTAACTTAAAAAACTTTAATTTATTAAATTATTTTAGATAACTTATAATTAACAACTTTGAACTTACCAATTTGTTGACCAAATTTATTCTTCTTTTTAAATTAATTAACATTATATGCTTAATTTTATTCTTATTTTAAATAGTAAATAAATGAATAATAAGTACATTAATATGTAATGGTAAAAATAAAATTAATTAAATTTTAGATAATTATATTTTTATTATAAAATTATATATTTTCTCACTAAAAATTTATATTTATTTATTTTTAATATCAATTTAATTTTTTTAACTAATTTAACTATTAATTTTACTAAATATTTTTAGTACAATCACCTAACTTTTTAAGTTATCATCTATAAATTGACTTTTCAGTAACTTGCCTAAATCATAACCAAACATAAAAAAGTGAGTGAAATTTGTAAAAATGAAAAAGAAATAGCATGGCGTTCATGATTTTGTAGTGACTTTTCTTTTTATATCACATCAAGATATCTTTTTCCCCTATATTTTTATAGTCTTCTCAATTTGATTTGATATATATGTTTATGCGTGGTTCTAGCCAATAATTTATGTAATGAAATAATTCTAGAAGTCTCCTTAAAATAGTACAATAATATATAACAATCATGTATATGCAACAAAGTTGAGATAACCCAGAAGATAAAAAAAATTTAAGCTATTCTTTCCAAATATTTGAATAGTTAAAGTATTTATAAAATTTTAATTTTAATATAAAATATTAAAATTTAAAGTTTATGAAAAATTTTGTAATTTTTTATACAATATGACAAATACGTATGACTTACGACAAATACAAAGATAGTTGAAATTTTATGATTTAAAATTGCATAAAAATTTAAATTCTTTTTAAATTTTCTATTAAAAATATAACTTTCAAAAAAATTGTTAAAGTATAATTTAAAAAAAATCGCAAGTTTGAATAGATAAAATTTTAAGTAGTCGTGGAAGCATATTTTTTTTTCCATTTTTTCTCACGATTTTAACTTGAATTTGCGGGGCACTATCCGACGCTTGGAGGTCACATTGGACGTCAACATGATAGGGAAAGGCAAAATAATTATTACTCCTTCGTGAATAATTCAAACGGCCTTGTTGGTTAGCCGGTTCTGTCCTTTTGCAACAGTTTATTGACAGGTTTCTTTTTCTATCTTTTCTATATCATCGTCTAGCTAGTCCGGGTACCTTTTATCATAAGATATATAAAATGTTTTTTAATTTTAAATAAATTAATTGATTTTATCCTTAATTTTAAAAATTTTGATATTATTATTTTTATATTATATAAAATTTAAAATTAATATTCACTATCAATATAATTTTTTATCTCATGAAATTATATAATTTTTCATAAATTTTTTACATAAAAATCACAATATTATAAAATATTAATATTGCAATGACATTAGCGGTCCCTACAGGGTCGCGAATAGTCAATTCAAAACATATACACGGTCATCAATCGTTGCCATATATATATATATATATATATATATATATATATATATATATATATATATATATATATATATATATATATATATATATATATATATATATATATTAGTTTGTTATACATAATTTTAATATAATAATTTTTATTATTAGTTTTATATATATATATATATATATATTAGTTTTTTATACATAATTTTATAACTTATTTTTAAATGTTTGATTAAAATTATATATATAATTTAATTTATAATCATTATATAATATAAAAATTATGTGTGAAAATGATAAAATAAATTAATATATTATAATATAATAATTTTTATTTAAAAATTTATAAAAATTATATAATTTAATAAAAATAAGAAATTAAGTATATGGTAGGTGTTAATTCAAGTTTAACATATTTTAATGGGCTGATATCCCAATTTTCTAAGTTGAAGAGAATAAATTCAATTGCTCTTAAATTGAAGTTAGTTGAGACATTTGTAATTTTCTTGACTGATATATATATATATATATACGACTTTTGCAGACGAATTTAGAACAATTTTTTTACCAATATTCTCCTTGAGTTTGGTTGACGGACCAACCAACCACCATGCTTATATTTGCTTCTCTCAGATATTTTCTTCATTCATTTCCTTGTAGTAATCTACTAAGATCAATACCCTTGATCTTACGTCGAACATACAAGATAAAATTAACAATTTTATCTTAAAATTATAAGGATTAATAAAATGGTATATAAATTATATAAAATAATTTTATTTCTAAACAATAATCTATATAAATAATTTTATTCCTTCATATAAAAAATTTTATTTTTAAATTATAATAGAAAGGATAAAATTATATATATGGATCATTATTTAAAGATAAAATTATAATTTTATATAATTTAAAAATAATTTTGTCAATACCTTAAATTTAAAAAATAAAATTATTAATTTTGTCAAGATATAATAATTGATAAGATTTTTTTTTTCAAGAAAAAATATCCTTCATAGAGTAATATTATTCGTATGTATATATTAGTAAATAAGGGAAATATTAATTATATATCTTGTGATTAAAAAAATAATACATAGAATGATAATAATAAAAAAATAAAATTTTATTTGAAATAAAAGATATTACTTTTTTCAAAATTTTATATTTAATATTAAAAAAATAAAATATATTTTATTTTAATATTTTATAACTATAATTCTATATAAAATATTTTTGTATCAAAAGAAACAAAATTTAGAAGGCTTTTAACTCTTGTAATATTTAATTATTCTTTTAAATTTCTATCCTCCTTTTTTCACATTTTGTATTCCATTTCAGATTTTTGTATAGGTAAGTTTAGCCAAATTCACAGGATGCGCTCCTCTAAAACATAAGAAATATTTTAAAAGATAATTGTAATATCACAACTTTTAATTAGAAGATTAAAAATTCAGAATTTGATAAATAAATTTAAAATATAATTTTTAAATTTATAATTATTTATTCATATGATGTTTTCATTAAAAATTGTGATGTGGCAATTTTCTCATTAAAACGCAGGAGTTGACTACAAAATTTGCCACTGCAACCGTTATTACCATAAGAAGGAAATGTACTTCTCAATTAATTGCTTCGTTGTTGCAAGTTTGCTAAATGACATACTTTCTTTCAATTGAATCTTTAATGGTATACAAATTTGAAGTTATATTCGTTACTTATTTTTAAGATAGACAACACGACGCTACTCTCATGAAATTAGGTTTAACCAATAATTCGTTAACTTAAATTCTAGTTTTTTTTTTTTTTATAATTTTTTGCCTTAAAAGTTAAGACTGAAATATAATATATATATATATATATATATATATATATATATATATATATATATATATATATATATATATATATATGTGTGTGTGTGTGTGTGTGTGTGTGTGTGTGTGTGTGTGTGTGTGTGTGAACTTCCACCAAAAGGTCCATTCCAAATCCAGAGCACAGATCCAAAGAAGCCAGTTGTTGCATCTCCATTTAAAACGAAGGAGTATCGAGAAGGAGAAGTTGCAGTTGCTAAAGATATTGCCTCGGTAATCGAGCAAAATAACTACACCAACAGGTATCTCCAAACTCTTCAATCTCATATTATTTGTTGGTAGTAGTAGTTTTGACGTTTCTGGAAAGTTTGCAGGAGAAACCTCTAAGACTAAGAAGGTTGAAAACCCTCTTTTCAAACTTTACCAAATCCCTCCTGAAAAACAAATATCCCTTCCTAGAAATTTAGCCTTAAATAAGGTCAATCAAATGATAGATGAGTTAAATAAAAAACTAGGCCAGGTTTATGTTGATGAATTTGAAACACCTAGGTCTGCTAAATCTGTAATTGGAAAACTTGTGGGAGCCCTTAATAATTGTTCTGAAACATCTTCAGATGATTATCAAGTAAATCCTATCAAACAAGAACTTAGGGAAATCAACTGGAGACAGCCTCAAAAAATGTATTACCCAAGAGCTAGTCCTCCTAATTTAATCCTAGAAGAAAAACCTAGAACTATTCAGAATTCCTATAACAGGAATAACATCTATGAATGGAACATAGATGGAAAATATGAATATGATCTTATAAATACCCTTCAACAAATGGTAATGGTCTGTACAACCTACCAATCAAATCATAACTGTGATGATATAGTAATTTGCCACTACTTAGTAGCTGGTTTTACAGGACAGTTAAAAGGATGGTGGGATGATCATCTTACAGAAATAGAAAAAACACAAATCCTAGAAGTCGTTAAACGTGACAGGGATGGAGAAGTTCTATTAGGACCTGATAATAGAACAATCCCTAATGTAGTTAATACCTTGATATACACCATAGGTAGACACTTCTTAGGTGATCCTACCTTTTGGAAAGACAAATCAGTATAACTCCTTTCCAATCTTAGGTGCAAAACTCTTTCTAATTTTAGGTGGTACAAAGACATGTTCTTTACCAGAGTCTTTACCAGATCAAATAGCAATAAACCTTTTTGGAAAGAAAAGTTCCTTGCAGGACTTCCTATAACCTTAGGAGATAAAGTCCGAGAAAAAAATTAGATGCCGTTATGGTGAACAAATCCCTTATAACCAACTTACTTATGGAGAACTAGTAAGCTATGTTTAGAAAGTAGCCCTCAAAATTTGTCAGGATGACAAAATCCAACATTAACTCGCTAGGGAAAAGACCCAAAATAGAAAAGAATTAGGATCTTTCTATGAATAATTTGGGTTACCCTACACCAAAACTATGAAACTAAAACATAGGAAAAGAGCTAGTCAGCAAATGCAGCTAATTCCTAGGCAGCACCCTAAAACTAGACATCCCTCAAATAAATACCATAAGAGACAATCTAGACCAAAGTATGCTCCACCTCCTAATCAACCTCAAGATATCAGGCCAGTATGTTATAGGTGTGGAAAACTTGAACATATTGCTAGATATTGTAGATTGAGGAGAAGGTTGCAATAACTAAATCTAGACAAATCTGTCATAAACTAGATAAACAATCTTCTTGCTGAGGATTCTTATCAATCTAAGCCAGAACCTGGAACAAAAGAAGATGAACAAATCCAACGTCTGGAACATCTTCCTAAAGACGACCAAATATCCTCAGAGGACTCACCCTCTGAATTAAAGGTAAATATGCCTAACACGGAGAAAAACTTGCTTTTTGACATCATTGGTGATTGTCCTAATATTGATAAGAAGCAAGAATATTTTCAAAAACTTAGAGAAAGTCTAGATAAACCTTCTTCTTCAAAAGGATTTTTACTACCAGTTTCTTATAGTTTTAAAGATGTTTTAGACATATTTAAGTCAGATCAAAATAAGCCTGTTACCTTACAGAATCTACAATCTGAAATAAATCTGCTTAAAACAGAAGTCAAGGAGCTTAAATCAATTCAAAAATTCCAAGGAGAAATCCTTTTTACCCTTCAAGTATCTCCAAATTCTCTAATATCTTTAAGAAGAAAAGAGAAAATCAATGGAGATGGAGATAATGAAGAAAATGATTTCATTGGAATTATTTTCAGAATTTCAGTCCCTAAATATTACATTTCAGTTAAATTAATTAAAAAGGACTGGGAACTAGAAATAGTTGCTCTTTTTGACACCGGAGCAGGTATTAATTGTATTCAAGAAGGCTCGATTCCAACAAAATTTTTTGAAAAAACTAAAGCCAAAATTAAGTCTGCAAATAGGTCACCTCTTGAAATCAACTTCAAACTACCAGATGTCCAAATAGTAAATTCTTCTTACAAAATAAATCAAGAATTTTTACTTGTGAAGAATTTATCCAGTAAAATCATTTTAGGTAATCCTTTTATTCAAGCCTTAATTCCTTATAATGTTACAAATGAGTGGATTACTACCAAAGTTCTTGGAGAAAAAATTACTCTCCAGTTTGTCAAGAAATCTCAGTAGATTAACTTGATAGACTGTAAAGAAACCCAAATAAATTTTCTTGCTAAAGAAATTTCTTACAAAAAAATTAAACAACATTTGCAAAATCCAGTTGTTCAATCCAGAATCAAATCTTTGGAAAAAAAGGATAATCAGTAATGTATGTGCTAATTTACCAAGTGCCTTTTAGAGTAGAAAATAGCATATGGTAGAACTATCGTATGAGAAAGATTTTTCTAAAAGAAAAATTCCTACAAAGGCAAGGCCAATCCAGATGAACCATGAGCTTCTAGAGAACTGCTAAAAAGAAATAAATGATCTCTTGAAAAAAGGGATCATTAGGAAATTGAAAAGTCCTTGGTCTTGTGCAGCATTTTATGTCAACAAGAATGCTGAAATAGAACGAGGTACACCAAAGCTTATTATCAATTACAAGCCTCTCAACACTACACTATAATGGATTCGGTATCCTATCCCAAATAAAAAATATTTGTTAAACTACCTTTATTCGACAAAAATCTTTTCAAAATTTGATATGAAATCTGGATTCTAGCAAATTTAAATAAAACCCGAGGATTGTTATAAAATAGCATTTACAGTACCAT
This sequence comes from Sindora glabra, assembly GCA_020226215.1. Taxonomy (NCBI): domain Eukaryota; kingdom Viridiplantae; phylum Streptophyta; class Magnoliopsida; order Fabales; family Fabaceae; genus Sindora; species Sindora glabra. The sequence goes on from CM035228.1 coordinate 65,602,583, forward strand.
TTAGTCAGTACGAATGGAATGTAATGCCATTTGGTTTAAAAAATGCTCCTTCAGAGTTTCAAAGGATTATGAATGACATTTATAATCCTTACTCAAATTTTATTATAGTTTATATTGATGATGTTCTAGTGTTCTCAAAATATATTGATCAACATTTTAAACATCTCAATATATTCATTGATATTACTTAAAGAAATGGTTTAGCTATTTCAAAAACTAAATATTCTTTATTTCAAATACAGATTCGATTTCTTGGTCATCATATTTATCATGGAACTATAACTCCAATTGAAAGATCGATTGAGTTTGCTGATAAATTTCCTGATCAATTAATTAAGAAAACTCAATTGCAAAGGTTTTTAAGTTATTTAAATTATGTTTCTGACTTCTTCCCAAACCTTTCAAATTTTATCAAACCCTTGCATGATCATCTAAAGAAAAGTCCTCCTTCGTGGATTAGCATACATACCAATTTTGTTAGGCAAGTCAAAACTTAAGTTAAGAGTCTCCCTTGTCTGCATATTTCAAATCCCACTGCATCCAAAATAGTAGAGACTGACGCATCTGATTTAGGTTATGGTGGCATTCTCAAACAAATTTTGAATAGCAAAGAGCATTTAGTTGTATTTACATTAAAATATTGGAATCCTGCACAACAAAACTATTCCACTCCTAAAAAGAAAATTTTGGCAATTGTTTTGTGTGTTCAAAAATTTCAATATGAGCTTTTAAATCAAAAATTTCTTATCCGAGTTAATTGTAGCTCAGCTAAATCTATTCTTTAAAAATATGTTCAAAATATTACATCAAAACAAATTTTTGCTAGATGGCAAGGCATTTTAAGTATTTTTTATTTTGATATTGAGCACTTAAAAGGATCTTCAAATTCTCTTCTTGATTTTCTCACCTGAGAATTTTTACAGGGAGTAACTTAGCAAATATGAGGAAATTCAAGAAAGATCCTCCTGACCCAAATAAGCGAAAACTAACCACTGAGGAGAAAGCCAAACAAATAGCCATCTCCTCTACCAAATCTAAACCCAGATCATTTTCTTCATCCAGATAACTTAAAGATGATGATTTTCAAATAGAGGTTCTCCAAGCCTTGGTAGCCTCAATCCAAAAATCCCTCAAATTAGAAAAGAAATCATGGGCTGATATAGCTGAAGAAGACCAGAAAGCTCAGGAACTTATCCTTAGCCAATCTGACATTCTGAAAGCCATAGCCAACCAAAAAAAGCAAATAACCAAAGCAGGAACTTCATCCAAATCTATAGTTCCAGTTGATCCTAAACCAATCAACCAAGCTACCAAATATATCAAAAAATAAAATCCCTAAAAATTGTTATACACAGAACCTAAATACTAGGCTAGCAATCCTATAGACTTAATCCTAAAAGTCTTCCCAAAGAATTGGCACTTTGTTCCAAAATCTTTTCATCATAACAGAGAATTCTACTAGCATATTTTAGAAGACTCTAGCTCAATTTTTATTGAGCATCATAGGAGCAAAGAGAATCCGAATCTGATAACTCATTCTAGTTTCAGAATTCAAAAAATCATTACTTCAAATGAATAGGGTTTTGAGCCATTCAAAGTGAAGAAATTTGAAAAATCTTTTAATACAAATTTAATAGGGTATTCATATTAGGACTACTAGGAAGCCTGGATGAATACACTATATTTGAAAAACAAAAATTTTAAACATTCTTGGCTAATTTTCTTTTTATGTAATGCCAAGTATCAAATTCTCAGTTGGTTCATTAGATGGTAGAATATTTTCGAACCAATTGAAGAAATTTTACCCCTAAATATCAAGAAAGGATGAGAAACATTCCATGATAATTTTAATTATGATAATCAAGGAAAGTTTCCAGTCTTTCTACAATTTTTTCTCAGAATTAGCTTTCCATGGTAATATTTCTGGGAATACCAATTTGCCCAAAATCCTGAAGGAAACTATCCTATTCTCCAAAGACAAGGGTCAGTTAAGTGGTGGGCAAAGTACAAATATTTTTATATGGCTGAAGAATCTCAAATCACCAAATGGTTCAAAAAGCATCCTGAGTTCAACAAGAATCCCAGGAAATGAACTAACTAGTTCCTCCAATCTAAATCAAATTTCATGGCTGCCCTGGCAACTATTTCAAATCCAGACGAATGGCTTTCCAAAATTGAAGACATTCGCTCAATGATGAAATCTAAAGCAAAGATAGAATCTCAAGCTTCAAGCAACTCTCCAGCGAAGTCTGAAGACACTGAAGACTATATGCAGTCAAATGAAGATGACTGTTTCGGGATTGACTTTGACAAAGTTAATTCTGGAGATTTAACCTGAGCCATCAGATGAAGGAATTCAATCTGAACCCTCAGATGCAAATACTGGAATTTGATCAAAGACTGTCGGCACTAGACGACAAATTCAAAAGCTGGTAAAGACAACATTATTGGATTCCCCGACAAACTTGTCAAGCTTTCTGCCACCTTTTCCTTTTGGTGGCTAAAGTCAAATTTCCTGTAGTACTTTTCCTATTTACCCACGGATAATTACTATAGAAGTCTACTGTAGGAATCAAATTTTGCCTATAAATTAGGCATCCCAAATGCTCAGAACCACGCTTCCAGATAGCTAAAAACTCTCTACTTGCTGGTTCTTACCCCCTCCTATTTCTTTGTAAGTTTTAATGTTTTATTAATAAAATTTCTGCAATCCGTCTATGATATCTACTTTCATTTTATTTGCTTCTTCATTTATCTTTGCATATATATATATATATATATATATATATATATATATATATATATATATTGAGTTTAGTGTTTATGATAACAATTTTAATTGGGATAAATTTTTGCATAAGTCTAATTATTATAAAGTATTTTCTCATATGTATATAGGCTATAAAAATTGAACAAATAAATTATATTTATTAAGTACTAGTGAGAAAATACTTTATAATAATTAGACTCATGCAAAAATTTATCCCAATCAAAGTTGTTATCCTAGACCCTAAACTTAATCCATATATATATGGGATTGTGTAGTTAGTAGTATTTACTCTTTCATTTAAATAAAAAATTATACTATTAATTTAAAAATAATAAAAATATTTAAGTCATCCTAGTAAAGAAATATTAATTTAAAATATTCAAGTGAATTTCACTCAAGCCTCTTTGACATACAGTACAAGACCCAATAATATAAAATAGACTATAAAATTGAGACTTATATAATATTTGGGGACTTCAAACGGATTATATAACTATCCACTCTATTAGAAAAAGGATAAAACCTAATATGATAGTATCAAGAAAAATTCTATATTATTAAAATTAAAAATTCTTTTTTTGACTAAAATGGTAGAAAAAAGAAGTTCTCCTAATTGTATCCAATAAGGTGTCAATGGCTTGTTAGGGCTACTAATCAAGACCTACTTAGAGGTTACTACCAAGCATAGTTAGGTTGAAAGATAACAACTCAATGAACCTTTGAGCAAAGAACAACTCAACTATCCCCTAAGCAAACAACAACTCAATTAGCTCTTAAGTGTTATGAGATCTTCCTAAAGAGGATTTTTCACTAAGCAAGACGACTAATGTCGAGGGGAATTTGAATATGTAAATAAAAAGTCACAATGATTTTATCTGAATTCTCATAAATAATTAGGCAACGTGCATTTAAAATAATCATTTTAAATCTTCTCTCTTTTACATTTTTCTAACATATTTTTTTTATAAAATTAATTTTAAAAAAATTATGTTTGCACTTTATTTTGATTTAGTATTTTTTTAATTTTTAATTTTATACTAGTCTATGTTAATGATAATTTTTAATATTACATATTACTTTTAATATTTTTTAAGATTTTATATATGATATTTATTAAATTATATATTTTTAAATTAATTTATTATAATTATTTTACTAATTTATTATAGATACATCCTCATATACATATCAATGTGTATACACACATATATGTGTGCATTTATATATATATATATATATATGTATGTATATATGTTGGTGAAGTATTTTATATTATCTTATTACCATAAAATAAACTCTTTAATTTATATATTATCATTTTTAAAAAAATATTTTTGTTGAAGGACTTGTTGATTAATTGTGTACTTCAAATTCGTTCAAGATAATTTTATCAATTTTTTATATGTAAGGGTATTTTAATTAAATTAATTATTATTTTAGCCTATATTCTCTTGTACAAAATGATAATAAGTAAAAGATAGAATAATTTTATGCAATTTTTCATCATATGCAATAATAGATCAAACATCGTATTACCTTATTTTATATAATAATATATTACATTATTTAATAGTCCTTAAACTATACTAGCAATCAAGGCCTCATTCTTTCTCATCTACATAATAAATATATTCATTAAATTAAGAAATTATTAGTGGTGCCAAATTAATAATAATCCCTTTTAATTATTTTATTATCTTTAAATTAATAGTATAATTTTATTTATTTGACCAATAAGAAAATACTAAGGTCAACAACCCTTATTTGTGTGTGTATACTTTGACTCTTTTGATGAAAAAATATGCAATTAATTAAATAATAAACTATATTTGAGTAATTTTAATAGAAAAATAATAATTTAAAATATTTAAATTAACTTTTTTTATTTGTATAATAAATGCACTTATTAATTGATGTAATTGTTGTAATAATAAATTAATTATAATATATTTTATTATTTTATTTTCTTTAAATCAATAGTATAATTTTTAGTGAAAATTGCTACTATTTATATTTGGATATAGAGACTATCAATTCATTCGAATGGAGTTCTAAAGGAAGAGTCCCCAATCTAAATCTTTTAGGTCAATTAGCAAACTTAATACCTTTTTTCTTATCTTGGGGATCTTCAACATGCATTAGGAGCACGAGCAAAACAGACGTCATTTTATACAGAAAAGAAATAAAGCTATTTGCTAAATTTTGTTGGAAATCGAACACAAGCCGTGCAGTTTCCCAAGTTTTAAATGCAATGAATAGTAATAGTAATCACTTGAACAAAATTTACATTTATAGTGTAAAAAATTGCTAAATGTGTCACATAAATATATTGAATAATCTAATAAAATTCTCATATAGTAAGGTGAAAATTGTAAATTCATATAAATTTATATAATCACTTTCATTCCTCTAATTGGTATGACATAGAAAGGAAAAGAAATACACATCCTCATTTTCTGTACCTTAGGATGTGCTTAGATTTTTTTTTTTCGAAGACTACTCTTGCAAGTTGTTTTCAAAATTTATTTTTGGATACATGTAAAATAAAAGATAACAACTAGTCAATAAAATAAGTAAAAATATTTATTTAATTATAAAACTATCATAAAAAGATTAAAAAATATCTATTATTTTTTTATTTTATTTTTAACTTGCACTTTAAAATTATAATTTTTAAAAATATATTATAAAAATAGTGAACAAAAATTTCTATTTTATGAATACAAAAATGAAACACTATTCTTAAAAATAATAAACAGACACAACATTAAACTTCATTTTAAACATTTATTTTTTGCATTGATCTTCGGGCTTCCAAACTAAAGTATTTTATACTTTAAAAAAGAATAAAAATTTTCCTATTTTTTATTCTATAATTTACTTATACTTAGGAATGTAAACGGGTAAACTTTTTTGTAAGAAGTTCAAAATTAATTTGCAAAAAGTTCAATTCGAATTCAATTTTAAACAAATTAAATCTAATTAAGCAAAACTTAATTAATATATATATATTGAGCATGAAATTTTTATTACTTAACTTAAGTTGTTTATTAATTTAAATGAGTCTAATTATAAAAAATATTTTTATATTGTATTTAATATATATAAGTATAATATGTTTAATTTATATTATATAATAAAATTTTAATAAAAGAAGGTAAGTGATTAAGGTTTCAACAGGATCCTTTTTCTTTTCCAGACTCCTAAATGTAAAGCTTGGTTTTCATTTTTCTTGACTTTCATCTCTATTGAGAATTATGGCATCCTAAATAATAATAATAATAATAATAATAATAATAATAATAATAATAATAATAATAATAATAACAATAATAATAATAATATTTATACATGGTTGTTGCAAAATTTTGAATAAGGAGATATGTTAAGAATGTTCAAGATTACCATTTAAAGGTGTACTCATATGTGAGTGTATTATACGCCTTTCTAGAAATGCATAGATTGATTGGTAAGAATGAAAATATAGAAGAAGAATACACCTATATAGGGATGGACCTAAATGGTCTAGGCCATAAAAAGGCCAAACTTGCTAAACATAAGAATAAATAAATAAATAATAGATAAGTAATTGCACTTTTATGCTAAATCCATTGTATAGTTGGTAGTGTTTTTATTATAACTTTTGATAGGAATGTCCAATTCAAGAACTATTAAAGGATTCGAAAAAAGGTTCAAGGATTCAATCCATAAAAATTTCATAATTTATTTCTAAGTAAATTAATGTCAATATTTTTTTGAAAACAAGAGAAATTCCAATGAGATGAAATTGACCCACCTTTGATATTTAGGGTATGAGTTTTTATAATAAGATTTGATTAAGGGTAGTTTGCTACCATAGAAAAGGGACACATAAGGCTACTAAAAGAAAAGATTTCATATCATAGGTCTTAATAAATAAATAGTTATGGATTTTTTTCTAAGGATTTATAAACGAGCCAAGTAAAATTTGAGTTTGGGCTAAATCTTGAAATTTTGTTTAGAATGGGTTAGAGATAATTGTGAAAAGCTTAATATCGGATCTAAGAGTGTATAAAATTTTAAACACAATTTGGGTCTAAAAGGAGCCCACTTGACACCTAAAGCGAAGGGTCAAATAAGACCATTTGTACTTAAAAAATGATAACTTATTAACCAAAATAAGGCTTGTAGGAGAAGATTAAAAGGGCATGATCATGACTCTAAAGCCAATGGGAAAAAAGGGGGGAATAAATAATGATGGGTAGAAGGTAAAATTCAATGCATGGAAAGGAAATTTAGAGGAAAACCAATGAGATTAAAGACAAGGAATGATTATGTTCTTCAAAACTAAAGAAAATTGAAGAAAACCATTCTTCACTTTCTTTCTCTCAAACTTATGATAAGCCCCTTCTTTTTTGCACAAAAATCATCCTTTCATCTCTGTAAGGTGACCAAGCCATTAGGGTGTTCAAGGAAGAAGTTTGGCTTGTCATTTGCTAAGAACACCTCTACCTTATGGTTTTCTTTGAAGATTTTAAGAAATATATAGTAAACATGAAACTATTTGTTGTGATTAAGGTTCTCTTCATCCAAGAATCCAAGTATGACTAAAGTAAATAATCCTACCCTTTTCAAGTTACATAATATAATCTTATTTTCTTTACAATTTAAGTGGATGATGTTGTATGACTAAGAAAAGAGAGAAAATGGTGTTGCATGATTTTGCTTTTAGTAAAAACATGCTAAGATGATTAGGTCTTAAACTCAAGAGTTATGTAAAATTTAAAGAATGAAGTAACAATAGATTAGAATGAAAGATTTTTTATAAAATTGCAAGAAAATGCTTTAAGGAATCTATGCATGTTCATGGATCTAAATGGAAATTTGGGGGAATGAAAGATTTTGTTCTACAATAGGTGAAACCTTAGGAAATTTCAAAGAAACACCATGATGTGGTTTGGCCATACCTTTATTCTACAATCCGAAAACTTATTAGTAATCCAATTTGTAAAATCATCAAAAGATATGATTGTTTAAGAAGTTATTTATGAAGATAAGTGAAAGTGGATATGAGGTGGCTTAAAAAAGCAAGGAAAAACTTGAGGAAAAAGTGGGGGTGAATTCAAGTACCCCTAATTCCTAATAGATGTGCTTAAAAAATTGTTATAAGTCGATAGTGATTGCTTTAGTCTTATATAAATAATAAATAAGCATTTAATTATGATAAACAAAAGAGTTTGATTAATAAGTCAACTAAAAGATGTCTTGTGACTTATAGAATTAAAAAAAAGGTGTGGTAAGGAAGGTGAGGATGGTACATGTAAAGTTTAAATCAATTATATTCTAAAGAAAAATAACATTATGAACAATGTAAAAATAAAGTATATTGGATTAGGGTCCCTTTGGGTGGTCAAGTACCCCTTGTCCAAATTAGCCTTAATTTGGTAGCTAGTACTTTCATTTAGGAATATAAATGAGACAATTTAATGTAGTTTTAATTTGAATGAAGAGAAATCTAGATTACATAAATATGCTAAATAACATTAATTAGAATATAAATGATAAAAGATGGAGAAAAGAGTAGAGTAATATGGAAATTGTAAACTCGATATAATATGTGAAATTTAGTATTATCGTATGTTAGATTGAATGCTTGGGAATTTTGACAATTGTATGGAATTCATCGATTAAGTACTCCACATGTTATATAAATTTATGTGAATATGTTGAATAGATGAATTTAAGTATGTTCTCATGGAATATATGGATTATGTGCATATAAATCTCTTTACATTACACACACACACACACACACACACACATATGAACTGGTTGAATAAATGTGTGCATGATGGATTAAGAAATTTTGTGACTATCTGAATGTGTGTAAAAATCATTACCATGCTCAAATAATGAGACCCTTTTGAAAAGGGATCAGTTGCAAAAAATATATGAAAATATGAAATTTGTGAATTGAGAAGCCATTAGGTTGCATGACTATTGGCAAATAAGCTAGCATATTTACACATTTTTCTTTATTTAAGTAAAGAGCATATATTGGTGGGAAGGATAAGAGATTAGGTAAAAGGAACAAGATGAAATGGGATAAATAAGGTTGGACATTATATATAAGGACAATAGGTACCATAAGGCATTTCTTGAGTGTCTTGTGGAATCACATATGTGTGCATGCATGATTATATACTATATGCATATATGTTATGAACTGTTCCATGATTTATGCTATAATTAAGTTGATTAGTACATTTTGATGGCTATTCTCTTTATAAATCTTTGAGTGTATAATAGCTTGAAATATTTATTGTATATTGAATCATCAATGTAACAATTACTAAATGAATAGATTAAACCTAAGAAAATAAGTTCAAATAAGCAAGTGACAAGAAAGTCAAGGAAATAGCTTACAATAACATTATAAGCTACCTTGAGTAAAATCACACATTTCATTTAGGTAGGATCCATTCATTAAATCTTTTTAGACTTAGGTTATATGTTTAAATTTTAAGTTCAAAGCCACATCATCAAATGTCAATGTAGAAGGACATGGTAATGATCATGGTGCTACATCTATTCGAGACCATTTGCACACTCTTTTACTATAAGCAATTCATGGACTTCCCTGAATGTACCCTTATGTATAATGTTCATCATGACTATATCACTAGCCTTGACATATCACAACTGATTAAGGATAGTTATTTTGATATTTTATTACCCTACATTTCTAAAGTTAGTACAATATTTTTTACAACCATATTTGTGAGGCTAGCTTTTAGGATTTTATATATAAGGGCTAACATGACTACCCCTTAGATGATTGTATTAGGATAATATTTTTACAAATTTCGTGTTTCACCATATGCAACATAATTCCCTTACACATACTCGATCACTTTTTACTTTTCAAATAAAAAAAATTACCTAACATTCTAATACATGCTAAGTAATTTTTCATTAAAATATCACTAAATTCAAGTCTAAAAGTTAAGGTCATTATAATTGGTATTAGAGTAAGGTCTTAAGCAAAAGGAAGGAGATATGACATTTTTGGAACTAGCATGTCTAGAATGGCATCCATGGTGGATAAGTAACTTTAAAACCTTTAAAAATTTTATGTATCTAATAGTAAGTATTTCATTTTGTAGAATGTCAGATTAATAAACACATTTGAACCCACCTAATTTTGATCTCTGGTAAAGGCTTAAAATGAAATGATAAGCATTAGACATACCCTTCTATTGGTAAAGAACTTACAAAATATGTTAGAAAGAATTACTATGAACCTAACACATGAATAACCTTAAGATTAGAGAAACAAAGAGCCATCCCCTTGACCTAGGACCATAGATAATGCTCTTACATTATACTTAAGTTTTTGAATTTGAAAGCCTTTCATTGTAGTAGGATCAATTTTACCATAAATCCATACCAATTCTTGGATTAAATTAAATGATTTGAAGGCATGCTGAGTTGCTTTAGAACTTTAATGATAGAAGTAGCAAGGTATTAGCTAGACAATTTAGCAAACTATTAGTTTTAGTAACAAATAGAGCAACAAGACCCCCACAACACCTTTGCTTATGTGAAAGACTTTTAGAAGCAAAGCTATGGATAGGTTTCTTCCCCTAAGTATTTGAGAAGCCCAAGCTTGAGAATTTGAACAACTAATGTAGGAGGAAGGACTATTGTGAAGTATGATGCCTAGTTCAATTAATTATCTCAATATGTTAAGTACCTTATTCTTATAAAGGAAGTTAAGGTAGGATAATTTGTAATAAGGCTTTAGGATTATCTATTTGATAGAATTCATTTAATAGAAACCACCATATATCAGTAAATGGTGGATAGGGCATGACAACATAAATTGCATATGCAAGAAAGATATGAGCAAATAGGAGATATAAAAAAAAAGAGAAGATAAAGTCATCGAAATAAATCTAGTTTTCTAGGAAGAAACTTACCATAAGTGAAGAAAATGTAAGCTATTCATTAATCCTAGCTAGGACTAAGGCCACTGTACTAAGGGAGGAAGGCAACATAGGTAGTTTTAAGTACCTAAACAGCACAATGCAAGGTTTCTAGTGGTGTTAATGTGCAATATATGCAAAAGATAACATCTAAGAAATGAAACCTAAATTTGGAAATATATTTTTATTAGGGACAATTGTGACATATAGCTTAAAATTATCCCTCTATCCACTCATTATAGTTCCTACAGGGCTTTTGGAGCTTTTATAGTGGCCTTTGTACAATTTTCAATAGCAAAGAGCAAAAAGAATGGATGTAGAAACAAAGGAAAAGTGGTAGCTAGTAGCCTAATGACGATGTTTACACTTCACTAAAACAAGGCATAAGTTGACTCCATGGTAGTTGCAAGTATACTTTATATAGACGTTTAATTACAAGGGCCTTATTTGATCTAGTCCCACTTATTCATTCATTCCAAGAAAAACATGTGATTTTATTAAGCTAGAAAGGAAAATTCTAAAGAAATCATTACAAGTTATTACTTTGGTTAGCACAAGTGTCCTAGCCACATAAGGAATATGGCTAATCCTGTGAAAACTAGTACGATTATATTCCCCATAATCTAGTAGCATCTGAACTAAATAGATATGCCATCATTCTAGGGATGGACTAGTTAATTACTTATCAAGCACATATAGATTGTGTAAAGAAAATTATGATGATAAAATTTAAAGACTTTACAATTGTAACCTTTTGAAGAGAAAGAGTACTTATAGAGAGAAGCTTGATTTTAGTAGTGTGAGTAAAAATGTAACTTCCTAGGGGATGTCAGGCTTGGATGGTAGTGGTAATTGTTTTAGAACCCTTGAAGATCCTTGACAACATACACATGGTTAGGGAATTCCCTGAAGTATTTCCCACAAACCACCTAAGATGCCATCAAACCATAAAATTGAGTTCAATATAGAAATATGCCCCAAAATGGAGCTTATCACAATTCCACCATACCAAATAGCACTCATAGAATTAAAGTAATTAAAGGTAAAATTGCAAAAGCTACTAGATAAAGGATTCATTTGTCTTAGTACCTAATTATGGGGAGCTTCTATACTTTTTATAAGGAAGAAGGATGGGACAATGCATTTTTGCATCAATTATAGATAATTAAATACAGTTACCTTAAAGGATAAATATCTCTTCTAGAATTGATGATTCATTTGAACAATTACAAGGAGTGAAAAACTTCTCCAAGATGGATTTGAAGTCCTAAATATCACTAGTTAAAGGTTTGAGAGAAATACATCTGTAAAATGGCTTTCAAGATCTATTATAAGCATTATAAGTTCTTAATAATGTCCTTTAGCTTCACTAATACCTTAGCAACATTCAAAGATTTAATGACTAGGGTATTTAAATCATTCTTAGATTTATTCATAATAGTATTCATTAATGGTATTTTGGTATATTTAAAAATAGCAAAAAAGCATGCCTAACATCTCTAAATAGTGATAGAAACTCTTAAAGAATATTAGTTGAGTGCAAAGTTTTCTAAGTTTAAGTTTTGGAAAACACAAGTGAACTCCTTTGGGCATGTTATTTATCGAAAAAGAACTTGAGTAGACCTATATGAATTTGAGGTGGTTAAACTATGGTAAGAAAACCACTATAATCAATGAAGTTCAAATTTTTCTTTGCATGGTCAATGTATTATCATTATTTTGTTAAGGATTTCTCTTAAATTATGGCCTTATTAACCAATTTGATAAAGAAAAGGGTGCTATACATCTTGATGGAAGAATATAAAAGGAGCTTTAAGAACTTGATAGAATGCCTTACCATTAGACCTAATGTTGGGACATCTTAATGAGTCAACAAGTATATAATGTTCTGTAAAGCCTCCAAGATAAGGTTAAGATGTGTATTAATGCATAACAAAAGAGTGATAACTTATAGTTCATGTTAATTTAAGAAACATGAATAAAATTACCCTATTCATGAATTATAAATGAGATATAGCATTATTATCTATATGGACCCACCAACTGATATCTTTACCAACTAATAGAGATTTAAACATATCTTTAAGTAAAACGATCTTAATTGAAGGCAATGATGATGGATTAAATTAATAAAAAGATTATGACTACTTGATTAATTACCATCCTGGAAAAGCTAATATGATCACTAATGCCCTAACTAGGAAAGTGACAAGGCTAAAGAAAGGAAAAAAAGGAAATGATAAGCTGAGGATAGATATCTTTATAAGAGTAGAATCAATGATCATTGAGAAGATAAAAGCTACATAAAAACAAAACTCATAATACGAAAAATATGTAAGTAAGATTAAAGAAAGCTTGAGTGATAAATTTTTAAAAGGAAAGGAGAGAGGAAATTAGATACAAAGGGATATTGTGACCTTTTAAGGAATGTATAAAGAATCTTTTGACAAAAGCTTACCAATTCATTCATACAATGCATCTAAGGTATGTAAAGATGTATCACTAACATTAAGCAATTTTATTGGTGGAAAGGAATGAAGAAAAGAGTGCCTGAATTTGTACCCAAATTTCTTATATACAACAGGTTAATGTAGAACATTAAAAACCATTTGAGACTTATCAGTTTATTAAGATGCCCAAATGAAAATGGAAATCAATTATAATAAACTTTGTAACTGAACTTCCTTGAAATAAAAAAGGACATGGTTCCATTTAGGTGATTGTAAATTAACTAAAAAAATTGGCATATTTCTTATTGGTTACGACCACTTATTCTTCCTTTTAATATTTATAACATTTTTTGGATAAAATAATCCCATTATATGGCACACCTATGACCATTATTTGTGATTAAGGCTAGTAGTTTACGGCATTTTTATGGAAGTTATTTCAAGAAGATTTTGGGACTCAATAATGGTCATTGAAGCTAATCAAAATTAGAAATTAATGTATTGATGAAAATTTCAAATATAAGGTAATAAATTAATTTAAACCGTTAGTGATCCATTCAAGACATTATTTTACATTCAATTTCTAACTATGACTACAAAATTATTTAAGCCTTTTATATTATATAAGAAAACAGAATAAATAAATCGAAATAGAGTTAAATAATTAAGCAAATAGTATGTAAACAAGATGTCGGAACGTAAATAGAACTAAATTAAAGGGTTTCATTTGAAATTAAAGAAAATTCAATATTAGAAATGAAATGCAAAATTAACATAGAAAAAAGAGAAACATAATTAATTCAAGAAATTAAGAACTCTTTGATGGATTAATCACAAATGATAACATATTTGACAATCACAATTGATTTTTCAACTACAATCATTTGAAACGTTTGTAATGATTCATTAATTCTATACTAGATAATCATTTAGGATTTGATCAATTTAGGTTAGTAGAATAAAGTGATCAGTATAATCTATAAAGCTAGATCTAAATCAATTTAAATATAAAATTTAGCTGAGTTAAAGTATTAAATAAGAAACCTCTAATTTAATCATTCAATCCTTTGTTTCAATAAGAAGGATTATGATTAACCAACTAATATTCAACATAAAACTAGATAAATATAATAAATCATATTAATGAACATAGATTATACTAAATTAGTATCTAATTTATGTAGTTCTAGAAAATAAATAAGAAAATTAGAGAAAGAAGAAGATTAATTAACAAAAGTCAACATTATAACTTAAGATCTCATAATCTAAATCAAGACGAGCCTCAAATTCCTTGAATTTATTAGAAAATTAACCTTCCATTGATGGAAAGAAGAAACTTAAAGAAGAGAAGAAAGTTATTTAAAGTTTTATGTTCTTGCCTTTGGAAGCACAAAACCTATAATTTAATTTCCTCTCCTACTAAACTTAATGGGCTAAGTGAATATACCTACTAGGGTTACAAAGAATAGGACCTTTCTATTTTTAGAAGCATAGAACCTAATTTACAAAATAATATACTATAAGAGTTATTGAAGTAAAATCTCATAATCCGACTTCTAACCATTATAAGATTTTTAAAACTATATAGTTTCACTAAACTTTGAACATGGAAGTTAAAGGGTCAAGTCTTAGGAAACTTTGGATATTAGTTTCACCTTGATTGGATCTCTAAAGCTCTAAATATGATCCAAAAATCAAGACCAATTCAGCTTAGATAAAAATAAAGCATTAACTTCATAGCCATTTTTTACCTTTCAAACATCTAAATTAGGCTTTAGCTAAAACATGAAAGTTTTTAGAGATTCCTCTAATATTTTCAATGATATAAAAAATCACCTAAATTCAACATAAAAAAATCAAGTTATAGCTAAAATTTGAAAAAAATAAAAAAATTTAATATTAACTAAACAATTTCAAAATATTGGAAAACTAATACCTGATCATGTAGTAAGGCCAATTCCATAAAATTAAGCATATATAACATATTAAGAGACATAAAATAGGAGAAAATAATATAGATTAAATCTTACACATAACTTAACTGAAATTTAACATAATTTTTTGCCCAAAATTGATGAGCAATTTGGAAAAGTAATACAAGTTTTGAAAGACATGTTATAGTCTTGTGTGATTAAGTTTGAATATAAATGGAAGAATTATCTACCAATGATTGAGTTTACATATAATAATAATTACTAGACTAACATATAAATGGTACCCTTTAAAGCCTTGTATGGAAAAAAGTGTAGATTGGCAATGGTTTAGTTTGACACAAGGGAAGCAAAAATGACTGGCCCAAATTTAGTTCAAGACACACCAAAAATGGTTAAACTTATACAAGAATGACTTCAAGCAGCCTAATATTAGCAATAGGCATACATAAGTAAGAGAATGAGGCTATTAGAATTTTAAGACAGGGTCCAACAGTTTTTAAAGGTGTCCTCATGAAAGGAGTTATGTGTTTTGATACAAAGAGGAAACTAGCATTGTGATATATTGGACCCTTTATAATTCAAAAACAAGTTAGAGTAGTAGTGTATTGATTGGACTTGCTATAAGAGGTCAACATAGTGCATCCCATTTTCCAAGTATCCATGCTGAGGAACTACATTCTAGATTCATCACATGTTATCCACCATGAATTTCTTTGATTAAACTCTAAAATAATCTATGATGATAGACTGGTCCAAGTCTTTAATGCATAGGTAAGGAATCTCCAAACCAAAAGGGTACAATTAATTAAAATTAAATGGGAAAGAAATAGAAGCAAATAAGCCACATGGGAAATGAAAGGTGATATGAAGTAAAAGTACCTAGAGTTATTTAATGATTACATTTTCCACCTAAGTTTTAAAAAATATAACACGTTTAGAATCCAAGGATGAACTCTATTTAAGGGGGAGAGAAATTGCAACAACTCAAGGAAGAAGGTTAGCTTATCATTTGGTAAGAACCTTTACCATATGGTTTTATTCGAATGTTTTAAGAAATAAATAGTAACCATGAAATTGTTTATTGTGATTAAAGTCCTCTTCATCCAAGAATCCAAGACTAACTAAGGTGAAGGTCTTACCTTCATCAAGTTACATAATCTAATATCATTTTCTTTATAACTTAAGTGGATGAGGTTGTATGACTAAGAAAAATGACAAAATGACAATGCATGATTTTGGTTCTAGTAAAAATATGACAAGATGATTAGGTACTAAACTTAAATTATGTAAAAATTATGGAATGAAGTAATATTAAATTAGAATGCAATTTTTTTTATGAAATTGCAAGAAAAGCCTTTAAGGAATCCATGCATGTTCATGGGCCTCAAGGGAAATTTAGGGGAATAGAAGATTTCATTCTACAATAAGTGAAATGTTTGGGAAATTTCAAAGAAACACCATAGGTGTGGTTTATCCATACCCCCATTCTATACAATCCTAAAACTTATTAGCAATTTAGTTTGCAAAATCATTAAAGGAGATGATTGTTTAAGAATTTGTTAACGAAGACAATTGCAAGTGGATATTAGGTAACTTAAAGAATCAAGGAAAAACTTGAGAAAATAGCAAGGGTGAGTTCAAATACCCCCCAATTATTACTAAATGTGACTAAAAAATTGTTCTAAGTAGATAGATATTGTCTTATTCTTATATAAAGTATACATAAGCAATTAATTTACATAAACAAAACAATTTGATTAATAAGTTAACTAAATCATGTCATATGATTTGAAGAATGAAAAAAAAAAGAAAAGAAAAGGTGTGGTAAAGAAGGGGAGGATCATATATGTATAAGTTAATTCAATTATATTATAAAGAAATATAATATTGTGAACAATGTAAAAATGAAGTATATAGGATAGGTGTCCCTTAGGG
Source organism: Sindora glabra (assembly GCA_020226215.1). Taxonomy (NCBI): domain Eukaryota; kingdom Viridiplantae; phylum Streptophyta; class Magnoliopsida; order Fabales; family Fabaceae; genus Sindora; species Sindora glabra. The sequence goes on from CM035228.1 coordinate 65,619,639, forward strand.
TGGTCACGAGCACCCCTCCCAAATTAGCCTCAATTTTGTAATTGGTACTTTCATTTATGAATACCAATCTCTTTATACTTGCTCTTGCTCTTGTTTAGAGGCTTTTTTCAGTTAATTTACACACACACATATGTATATACTTTTACAATTTTGTCACTTGTTATTGCATTCAACATATATTTAATATATTTGCTTAATATTTCTTTCTTTGACCATAGTTTTTTTTACCACTTTTTTCACTTTGTTTCTCTATCTCTTTGAATTTGTGAATCATTTATTAGCTTTCTTTATATAGAACCACTCAATATTATAATTGTTTTCAACTTTAATTTTTAGAAATGAGATTTATGAATAATGTAAATGTATTTTTTTTTATGAAATTGTATTGTACGAAACTATATCTATAATTTTTTTGGTAAAAAAGTTATGACTCTAGTTTAAATTTGCATAACTATGGTTTTAATTTAAAATTATTTTAAATTTTATTTAAATATGTAATTAAATATATGATTAATTTATAATATAATTGACACAATCTAATTGATTTAATCCTACATCCCTTCATTATTAATTATTGGAAAAATAAAGTATTTTATACAAAGTATACAATTTCTTTAAATGAAAAAACATCTTTGAACATATGTTTTTATGAATTGTTTTACACACAATATTGGCGAAATTAAAAATTCTTTATTTTTCTATTTTATCTATCATTTATAAAAAAATAGATATAAAATAATTTTAAATATTATAATATTTAAAAAATTAATTCTCTATATATTAATTAGTTTTATCCTTAGAATTAAGAGGTAAATTCAAATAAAACTTCTTATAATTCTATTTAAATTCAATTTTTAAACATAGTATTAATTTTATGTATTTTCTATAATTATTTAAGTGATTTTCCATTACAATTTAATTACTAAAAGTAATTTATATATTTAAATAGAGTAACTACCATTACCTCTTATTTAATAGGTAGTTAGTTTATTTAAAGAAGTCAAAATTACAATATAATTCTTTTACATGTTAAAAACATGTAATTCATATTTGATTTTTTTTTTTTTGGGAGGAAAAGGAAAGTAGAGTCCAAAACCTACCAATCCCTTTCATATTAGTATAAATAATGACACTATGTAATGTAAGATAATTTGGATGAAGGGAAATATAGATTATATAAATATGCTTGGTAACACAAAGTTAAGTATAAATATTATAAGGTGGAGAAAAGAATGAACTTATATGGAAATTGTAAACTCTATATAATATGTGAAATTTGGTATTGTTATACATTGCATTGAAAGCTTAGGAATTATGACAATTGTATGGAATGTGTGGATTGAATACCTCCACATGATATATAAATTTCTGTGAATATACTAAATATATAAATTTAAATATGTTCTCACAAAATATATGGATTATGTGCAGATGAGTATTTCTGCATTATATATATATATATATATATATATATATATATATATATATATATATATATATATATATATATATATATATATATATATATATATATATATATATATATATATATGAACTAGGTGGATACATGTGTGCATGATGGATTGAGAAATTTTGTAACCATATAAATGTTTGTGAAAAATGATTACCATGCTTGAATAATAAGACCTCTTTGAAAATGGCTAAGAAATTGAGATTTTATGATAAGTAGAAAATATACAAAAATGCAAAATTTATGAATTGAGAAGCCATAAGGTGGCATGAGTGTTAGGAAATAAATTGAAATATTTATATGTTTTTACTTGTGCTAGTAGGGAATGCACATGTTATATAAATTAATGGTGAGATAAATAAGGCTAGATTAGAAGATTAGGGGAGGCCAAGATGGATAAAGTTATACTAAAGAGATAAGGAGAAAATGGTTTTTAGAAAGGATTTCACAAGTTTCCTATGGAACCACATGTGTGTACATCCTTGATTATATATTATATGCATATATGTTATGAATTGTTCCATGATTTATGCTATAATTGATTTGAATAATACATTCTAATGATTATTGTCTATGTAGATATTTTAGTGTATGATAGCTTTAAATATTTGTTATAGACTAAATCACTAATACAACAATTAATGAATGAATGAAATAAACTCTAAGAAAATGGACTTAGATATGCATGTGTTAAAAAGTCAGGCAGGTGGCTCCTAATAATGCTATAGATCACCTTCAATATAATCACACACTTCATTTGATTAGGATTTGCTATAGAAGGTTTTTTATACTTGCTTTGGTTATATGTTTATATTTTATAAACAAAGTCATAACATTAATATACCAATGTATGAGGACACGATGGTGCTCATAATGTCACATATATTTACAATCATTCACATACTCTTCCATTACAAGTTACTCATGAACTTCCATGAATGTATCCTCATGTATAATGTCTATTATGAATATATCATTAACCTTGACATATCATAATTGGTTAGGGACAATTATTTTAACACTTTACTACTTTAAACCTTTAGAGTTGAAATGATATTCTTTATGGTCATATTTGTGAGGCTAACTTTTCGGATTTTATATATAAGGGTTAGCATGACTATCTTTGGATAATATTTTCACATGTGTATTACATCATATGCATAGCATGATTCCCTCATACATTCTCAATCATTGTTTACTTTTCTTTAAAAAAATTATCTTATATTCTAAAACTTACTAAGCATTTTTTTCATTAAAACACCACTATATTAGAATCTAAAAGTTAAACTAGTTATAAGAGTCTTCTATTATTACATTCCATAGCCACCTTCCACAATGACCATCAACACCATCACATAGCCTCCCTTCACCACATAGTTGTAAGGCTCAAAGACCTCTATCACTCTATTAGTTTCTAAGGTTAAACACATTGGTCCCCTTTTTTTTTGGCTTATGAAATATTCAGAGCTTAATATTTCTTTTATATTCCTTTTCTAATTAAAGCTCATAACATTTTATTATAAATTTGGAAGACATGAGTTATCCTTACCTTGCATGTAATTATTGTCAAATTTGAAAGCTATTATTTTCAATTAATGCTATAAAGTTTTGAACTTTGTCTATTTTTATCCTCTATTTTCTTAACTGGCAAACAAATTGAGCAAGTAGCAACTCTATTTTTACTAGTTCATTGATTCATTTGCTTGTATAGCCATGTTTTATCTCATTTATTACTTACTTTATTTAAAAATTTTCATTTTCAAAGATAATTCATTTCACTAAGGAACAAAAAAGATTAAGAAATAGGTAACACTAGTGTATTATTTATAAAAATGATAAGTTGAAAAGAAATAATATAAATTAATATATGAATTAAGTTATTTGCATTTATACTTATACAACAACATTTATTTTACTATTAGCTTTTAATCTTTTATTTTATTTTTTGGTTATTTGAGTTTGATTTCACAATTATGCTTAACTAGCTTCTGGATCTTGATAGCTATTGTATTTTTTGTTTTCATCATTTCTCTATTCAATGCTAATGATTCTCATGCTTTCTCATAATAGAGTTATGATGAAAATGTTGGCATATCGGTTTCATTAATGAAATATTAAAGATTAAAATGCAAAGATAATTTGATGTTACATCCTAAGAATCTAGATTTTTAATTATACACTTATTTGACACATTTTACGTAGAATTTTAAAATTTTATGTTGTAAAGAGGAAGATTAATTAATTAATTAATTAATATATTGGAAATTTAAAATGAAAATTTTATGTGGAAGCGATTGATCATTAAAAGGAAAATGTGAATAGGAGACTAAGGGAAATAAAATAAATTAATTTAAAGAGTTTAAATACAAATTTTGGGTAAATAAAAATAAATTATTTAAGTAGGTTAAATATAAGATACTTGGATGATTTGTTAGGAAAAGTGTACTGAATAAAGGAATTAAGATTTATAAGTAATTAGAAGTGAGAATATGAGTATAGAAAAGATTTAGAGCAAAATAACAAATTGCCCTTGCTTTTTTAAAGCTTAAATTGAATACATAATTCCCCATTTCATCTCAAATTCTAAGCCCTAGCATTCATTCTCTTTATTTTCTTTTTCTTTTTCTTCCTCCTTTCTTCCATAATTCTTCTTCAATCAAGTAATTGGGGAGTAAATCCTCTTCAAATTCTTCATTCAAATAAGATAAGATCTTCGTAGTTTCTAGATTCTCCATAGTTTTCTTTAGATTTCAAAGAAATTAACTATTAAAGCTCAATAGGGGAAAATCGAATTCTAATGAAGAATCTTTGGAATTTTTTAGGATTAAGTCTAAACAATATTAAATCTAATCTTTCTAATCTTCCTCCATGTTAGATGAGTAAACATTTTATCCTTATTTGGAAGATTAAAAATGGTTATAGTTAATTTACATTAAAAGATTGGATTTTATTTGATTGAATGAAGAAAATGATGATTAGCATGTTTAGTTTAGTTTTAATGTTAGATATAGCATAAATATTTCATCTTTAATGTGTATTTATAGTTTGGTATGGATTAGTAACATGATAAATGAATTAGAATGATGAAATCATTAAGTGAACAATGAGAAATTGTGAAGAACTTGCTAGAAACTAGGTTATAGTCAATTATATAGTGGATTATGCCCAAAAACATGTACTTTGGGAAAGCATAATTGACTATGTAGTCATCTATAAGCTAAATAATTATTCTTTAGAGGTTGATTATTGACTATATAATTAATTATGAGCACTAAAGTTGTTCTCTAAACCATTATAGTTAATTATATAATTGATTATGGACCTTCGAAGTTACTCTTAGAGATTCTATAGTCAGTTACACCCTATTTAACTTATAATATCATTATATACAAAGGATCAAGGCATATTTAGTGTTTCTAACCTTAAGATAAGTTATTATGTGATAAATAGAGATTAAATACATCATGTGTGACTATGCAAAGATGCATAGTAATGTTATAATTTATAAATCATGTTATAATTTGAATCATTATGGTATTAAAGAGATAAATTGAATTATGTGACCATACAAAAGGGTATGTAATATTTGAAATTTGACAGTGTGAATGCTAATAATGAAATACAAAAAGGAAAAATTTTGAAGTGTTAGTTAAGGCACTTATGCTATTATGATGAAGTCATATAAAATGATTTGAGATCATGATATTGATGATGACATAGGAAATGATTACACTTTTAGTATGGCTATATTGCATCATATTGACGTACATGCTTGTAAAAGGATAAGGTTGAACCTGGAAGGATAATGATAGAATTTATGAGGGGATAAGAATGACCAAAAAGTCATAAGAATATTTACATGTTTTCTTTTGTTCTTTATTATTTTGTGTTGTTATTGTATGATGGTTGATTATATGAACTATGAATGAGTAAATAATTATTTGCTAAGGGATTCTTCCTCATGAATTGAGTAATGTTAGATGGAGAAAAATGTGATGAATAAATAAAAAATAATATGCCTATGACTAGGATGCTAATATAGTACGAGTCCATTTATATTTTATTATTATACAATATATCTATAATGGAAGTGTGGATGTTTGTTTAAAACAAAACTTCATTATTTCCTATAAATATGCATAAGTAGTGGTAAAATAAATTATTACATTATAAATGTTCAATTATTCTATGTACATTTTTAAATATTTACTTACCAAGTTTCAAAGAGGCTTATATTTTATTTTCTTCTTTTTCTTATGAAACTCTTTTTTGTTCTACTATCCAGTTGCTATCAAATGGAATAAAAATAGGCCTATATAAGAAGTTTTGATTTCAAGGTAAGTGTTGAGATAAATGGAATAGTTTTCCATGAGAATTTATCCATATATTATATACCTAAAATTTCAAAAACTACATAATCTTTAAAAGCACATCATACTCACACACAAAATACAATAGTATACATGCTTTAGGAAAGGCTTATAGGTAGTTGCCTATTACTACTTCCTACACCAATCTTATACCTTAGGGATGGGTTGTGATAAAGTTAATATTAAAGTATAATCTAAGGCAAAATGATACATTTGTTTGAAATCATAAAGTATAAATTTCTAACTATTTGTGTAAGTGGTTAAAAAGCATTGAGTTTCAATAGTAAATTGGTAACAATTAAAGAAAGGGATGGATAGATTTTTCCTTTAGCCTTTTATATGTTGAATTCTTTATGGGCCACTTTGATCTGTGGGCAACAATGGATAATTAAAATGATTACTTCTTTATTCTTAAGTTAATTAATATTGTTTAATATGGTAAAACCTTTACCATGAGTACTTGTTATGATTGAATTGTATAAGAAGAAGTAAAGATTGATAATTTGAATTGGCAGAGGAATTTACTAACTAATCTTGTTTTGTATGTTTAGGCCTTAGAAAATACTTGTTAGACATACTTAAAGAAGACTTGTTGGACATATAATATATATGTGTATATATATATGAGGTATATGTCTTATTTGTGTATAAACTTTCTTTGATAAATTTTATTTCACTTGTCTTCGTATTTCCTTAGCTTCTTTCAAGTTAGTCTTATAAACAGGATGATTTGGAATAAAAGCTCCCAAAATAAAGTTAATTTGATAATCCTTTTTTTTATTGGAAATTCCCTTAATGCCTCTTTTAGGAACATCTTTGCATATTCTTGCAAAATAAATTTTATTGCTTTCAGCAAAATAAGTCTTTTTTTGTTAGTATTTACATAAACCTCTTTGTATAAGAGTACAAATGTTAGCCTAAAGGTATAAAATAAGTACTCCTTGTATCACTCATTTTGCAAACACACTGAACTTCTCATTCCCTATTTTGAGCCCTCTCCTTTCTTATTTTTCATCTCTTTCTTTTTACTTATACAATTTTTCTTTTTTTTCATTTTCATTCTTTTACATATTCCTTTTCTTTATTTCTTGTTCCTCCTTTTTTCTTTTCATTCATATTTAGTTTTCATAGACTTGTTATAAGATTAAAGTTATAAAAGTCACGCTTCTCCCATTCTTTTTAAATTGATGCTTGTTGAGGATACCATTATAAGTAACCTTCCTTTCAAATTGCCAAGACTATCCAAGCAATAGATGGTAAGCATACATATGAATAACATCACAAAGTATCCTATCTTAGTACTTTCTAATGAAGAAAGATACCATCACTTGTTTTGTCACTTCCATTTCCCTAATTTCAGTGAACAATTGCAATTTGTATGGGGTAGGATGTTACAAGGTAGGCAAGACTAATTTCCCTACTAAAATTTTAGTATCAACATTAGCATAACTACCATTACTAACGATAACATTACATATCTTACCCTTGATGTTGCATCTAGTGTGGAATATGTTCTCCTTTTATTCTTCATCTTTTTCTTAGGCTTTCACATTTAATGCTCTCTTAATCACTAAGTCATCTCCATTAAAAATGCTTCCACTTTCTTCACCTTCTATTCTAGAAATGTTATGAATCTTTCATTTTTGGCTTCACTTGTAGAATTAATATTTCTATCTTTTAAGATGATGATTCTTTTGTTGGTATACTTAATAGCAATATGCCCACACCCTAGACATTTAAAATAGTTTATATTTGGATTTTTTAGGCTTTTTAACTTTATTTTTACACTTTTTTATTTGGAAAAGGATTTCATTTTATGGTTGCTCCTTTCGATCCTTTTTCCTCTCATTTTTTTTCTTCCAAGGCTTTAATGAGGAGCTTAGGTGGGAGCCATATTAGAAGAACTCTTTCTTTTGAGTTATCTTCCCACTTTTGTAGCTATATAAATGATCTCTTCCATGTCTTTATAGTTTTGTAGCTCCATCACATTTACAATGTCTCCATTTAATCCATAGAAAAATCTAGCCATTACAACATCTTGATCTTCCATCATATCAGCTCTAGACATAATGAGTCCTATCTTTTTGTAGTAATCTTCAACGTTCTTAGAACTTTGAATAAGACTTTGTCATTTTTAGCATAAATCTCTATAATAATGGTTAATAATAATCCTCATAACAAATTTCAAATCATCCTAAGTTCTAATAAGCTTGTAACAATTTTTTGGAATATTTATCTTTAGTTAATCCTACTAAGCAATGACATGTTTGGAGAATTCAATAATGACAAGTTTCACCTTCTTCTATCCTAATTAGTTATGGCAATAAAAAAACTAACACCATCTTCTTTTCCCACTTAAAGTAGGCATTTAAATTATTTCTCCCCTACAATGAAAAGATCTTTATCTTGATGTTGTTAAAGGTAGTATCAACTTTCTTCTATCTTTACCTATCATTTCTTCTTCTTTTATCTCTTATCTCATCTCTTCTATCACCTCTTTTATCATTTCTCTTTGATTCACTTAATCTCTCACTTCCATTATCATTACTATCTCTTCCTTCTTCATAATGTCTATCATTTTATCTTTTTTCTCTCCTTTCTCTCATTTCACCCTTAACTCTTCCAAACTTCACATTTATCCCCTTTAGTTATTATTGCATGGTCCTCAAGATAGCATCATTATTCACACTACCTACCAATATTATTTAAAGATGAACCTATAAGAAAAAGATAGATAAAGAAAAGAATCTCACAAGAATACACTTCTTACTTGAGTTAAAGAAACGTATACTTGTATTTGCACTATGATTTATTGCTTTTGCCCTTAAATGATCTCATATATTCTTGCCTCCTTCCATTCTTGGCTTTCTTTCTTATGATTTTTTTAGAACTAAGAAGACACAACCAAATAAGATTGTATAATTGTAACAATCAATATCACTAATAAAAGACTCCATAATAAATGAACCAATAAATGACACTAGGAATTCAAGAAAAGAAACACAAGGAAAGATATAAAGATTCAATTAGAAATAAGGAAACAAAATTAAAAGCTAATGAAATAATGGAAATTGGAAGTTTTATATGTGTAAAAGGAGCAATGAAAAAGCTAATTTTAAAATGAAAAGTTAAAAGATAAAATAGAGTATACTATGAACAATCAACTTCTTGTCAAACAACTTCTCTAATTGTTCTTTATTCTTTGCACTTTTTCTTTTCTTTTCTTTTCTTTTCCTTTCATTTTATTTTTCTTTTCTTTGTTCTTCCCTCATTTTTTTACTTTGATTTTGATGTTTGACCCTTGCTCTTATTTTTCTTACTTTTGATTTATTTTCTTTTTCTTATGATATCTCCTTGATTTCCTTTGTTTGGAACCCCAAGTGATTGTTTAACACCTTTGGTGTTAGTTAAAATAAGGTAAAGGTTATTATAATAGAGCAACTTAAGTGAAAGAGGAGGTATTCAACTATTATACTTAGCTATTAGAAGTTTAGGTAGCCTTTATCATGCATTACTTGATTGCTATAGTCAAACACTGAGCAATTTTTCAAAAAGTAATCGACTATAAGATTTGAATACCACAAACTACATGCTTATTACCTTTAATTACTTGACTACAATATTCAAGTACTATACTATTTCATGAAACATTCAAATAAGGTATTTGAATACCTGAAGTTAAACTTCACAATTTTGAATTTTGATTAAACATTTAAAACAGCTTTCAAATTAAAGAAATTTCAATGAAATTTGACAATATCAAACATAGATTTGCATACATTTGGGATAAAAATGTAAAGAATAGAAATAAACTCAAGAATTAGACTCACAAACAAGTAAGAACATAAAATCACACTACAAAATAGGATCAAAACATAGATATCAACACAATTATACAGAAAAAAAACAAAAACACTAGAATTAGTGAAGAATAATGACTTAGACTTGGATTCAAACACAAAATGATAAGGGACAACAACATCAACATAATAATAGCAAAATTAGAAAAAAAATAAAATGATAAAAAAATTAAAAATGAAGGAAATTAAATAAAATAGCAAAAAAATAAAGAACACAACTTGAAAATTAGGAAATCTTTGCTCTAAACACTAAATGTTATGAATTTTACTATTAGGTCATCCCAAAATTCAAAAATTAAATTGAAAAAGAAGGATATTCATGATTCACTATACATTGGAGAAGAAAGAAAGTAATTAGTGATGAAGAATCACACCACAAAGGATGTAGATCCTTTAATAAGTGAGAATTGATGTTACAAAAGTTGAATATCTTTTGATAAGTCTAAAGTTTTTGCTAAAACCATGAGAAAGAAAGATCATATAGAGTTTTTAGGTTTTAATTTGCTAAAAGTTGTGATAATGAGAAATAACTTTTCTTAAATAGGATTAAAAGAGTCAAAAGTTAACTAAGATTTAAATTGGGTTCTAAAAGTCTAATTATGGCTAACTTAGGAAGTTAACTAAATTATTAATATTGTTCAAAATAAAATTGTAAAATAATAGGGAAAAATACATAAATCAAACACAAGGCCCAAAATGACTTAAACTTTAAGAAACAAAATTAACAATTAAATATGAATGCATCTAGATTGCTTGTATTCAAGTATTGTGGAAAATCCTATAGTATTCAAATAGTAGCAAGTAGAAACAAATTTAAGGCATGATAGTCAAGTGTAGTACTTGATTACTTATGTGTAGCCTGCTAAGGCCAAAATGCATATGACCCGAGTTCCCCCAATCTTGCTTCTTCTTGCATTCAAGCTCCTTACACCAATCCTTAAAGTGTTTCTTCAATCTTTTTTACTTTAACTCTTGTCATTGGACCATCTGCTATATTTAGGTGCTTTTCTTCACTCTTTAAGATCACATCAAAAGCATCCTATGAAAGCCCAAATAACCAAAATTATAAGAATTTGAAAAAAAAAAAAGGTGATATGCATGGTCACACCTTAAAGCCAAAATTGGAATATTTAATTTTGAAAGCAAATAGTATAACTAGTGAAAAATTGACTAGTAACTATGCAAAATAGTTTTTATGGATGACAATTTGATAAAAAGCTTATATTTATGATTTTTCTTGAAATGCATATTTAGTTATGTGTTGTTAAAAAGAAACAAATTGATATAATTTAATTAAAAGAAGAAGAAAATGTAGCACTTACCAATATTGCTTGATTAGACTTAAATGATAATTAGCATTATAGATTCAAATATTTGGAAATTTTATCAAGGAATTTTAAAGTGAAGTTTCAGTATTGCAATTATGAATTTTAGTATCATTTTTCAAATGAAATAGGAGAATTAATTGATTATGGAAATTAGTGGTATTTTACAAAAGTAATGAGGTAGTTTTAACGTTTTTCAAATAATGATTCTAGAAGTAATGATGTGGATTAAAGAGCATTATTTTGTGTAAATTAGAAATACATGTTTAAATTCAAGGACTAATGATAATATGCCATATCATCCATATGAGTAAGAAATATTAGCATGTGGGAGCATTTAATAAAGGATTATTACATTAGATTTTCTAAGATTCTATGAAGATATCATGGATATCAGGGGATATTGCCTAAGCTAATAACCTATGCCATCTTAAGGTTTAATCATTATAGACTATGAGGAAGATTTTGAAGAGATTTTGGCTTCCTTCTTAGAGACAAACCTTAGCCTCACTTATAAGAAAGGGAGATGATGTAATTTTATTATAAAAGGACATAAAAGCCTTAAGTTTTGTTATAAATAGGGTGAGATTTTCACTTCTCGTCATCCCACTTTGAGAGAAAGATATATGACTGGAGAGAAGGAAAGAGAAGTAAGAGAAGTTCTAAAGTTTTAGAGAGAGGAAGCTCTTCATTTTTCTAAGTTCTTAGATGATCTTTTGAGTGTAGTGTTTATTCTTATGAGTTTGGGCTTCTTTGGTTCTTTAAAAAGGTAGAAACTTTTATGCTTTATTGATTTCATCTTTTTTTCATGATTTTTTACTAGATCTTATACTAATTTTATGGTATTTTGTGGATGATAAAATTGAATCCATAGGATTGAAGAAAATCCATGCAAGCATATTAAAGGTAAGTGGAGATCTACCCTTTTCTTCATGGTTTTCATTTAAGAAAATTTTTATATGTGAGATGTATATGTTTTATGGCTGTTCTTGTGTTAAAGCCATGACTTATCATGGTGGATTGTTGAAAAAGTCTTTTTGAAAAGTTTTAAAAATGAAAAGAGATGTTGGTTTTTGGAAAATGGTTGTTAATTTACATTTAAGGAAAAAGAAAATCTTTGAGAAGTTTTCTTTATGAAACAAAAGAATGTTTTTTTAAAGAGATTTGAAATGAAATAGATCTTTAAAAAGACATAAAAATGTTTTTCTAGGATACTACTCAAAGTAGGAAAAGTTAGAAATATATTTTCATAAAAAGTGAAACAAAAGTATTATTTGAAGAAAGCATGAATAGCTTTGAGGTATTCTATGTATTCTGAGAGCACATCTTTGATTTGTATACAAAAACCTAGTAAACATTATTTTAGAAAATATTATGAGTATTATACAATTGATACATCAAAGTTTTAAAGTGAAAATCTATTTGAAAGACAACATAGAAGCTTTTGAGTTCTATGTATTGTAATAGAGAAAAATTATATTTTTCGCACAAAAACTTGTCATATTATATTCTAAACTTATGGTTGATAGTATACTAAAACCATAATTAGTCATAGTGAATTACCTGTTATTCTTATTTTATGCCATGACTATCATGATGAAATAATTCAAAAAATTTTCTTGAAAAGTTTTATGATGAAAAGTTTGATAGTGATGATTTTGAAAATGATATATTTAATTAACAAAATTTGAAAACATGATTTTACATGAATATGGAAGAAAAATTTTGAAAAGAGAGTAAGTTGAAACTCTTAGGTTTTCTATGATAAAAAAGGAAAAATTATGTTTTTACTCAAAAGATGTTACACTATATTCAACCATGAATTAAAGATGATAGAATGCATGATAATCAAAATTTGAAATTGAAAATGAATTTGGTCTTACACAAAGAAGGCTTACGGTTTCTGTAAGTTTGAAGAGGAAAATTTCTATTTTCATGCTAAAAATTTAGAAGACACTAAACTACACTTTAAAAGAAAGGTTGTAGAATGATTACATGTCATAACCCAAATTCTAGATCATTGTACTAATGTAAAGTTATGAAAATATTCAATTTGTAGAAATTCTAAGTTTGGAAAATTTGACTATTTTTTTTAAACTACTTTTGATAGAAAATACCTTAATAGTTCTAAAAAATACAAAGGACCTTTTCCTTTAAAAGTAAACTCTAAAAATAGATTTTTGATTTTTTTAAATAGAAAGATATTTTAGAAGAAATTTAAACTATAAAATATATATAATGAAATAGGACCAAGTAAGAGAAACTTAAAAATTAAAGGATCCTATTCTATTTATAAAATACTCTTGACATAACATACTCTTTTTAAAATTTTTAGAAATCAAATTTCTTCTTTTTGAAATCAAGTATTTTATAACCAAAAATTGCTTGTCATTACTTAATGAAGGTTTATGAAATTCAAGGTACATAATAACATATTTTGTAATTTAAATACCTTTGGTGTTGAAATTACTTCCTTTCTCTTTTTCCATTTAAAAATTGGTGTACCTATTTCATGTATCATTCAAACATCTCTTTTTTTTAACCCATAAGATAATTAAAGTAATAAACAGATGTTATGTGATCAACATAGAATACTTTGTATATAATTATACAAAAATATGTAGGTGACCCAATTTTCATGATTCAAGTCTTAAAATAATTATATATAAGAGTTAGAATATAAGATAAAGTTTGAAATGACAATTATCAAACATACTAACTATTGTAAATTTTATCAAAGTCATAAGTGGTAAGGTCTTAAGGATATGGTGAAGCTCTTTTCAATACTAACTATAGAATGATGCAAGTGCCACCAAACGTTAGCGATCTCGATAGGGTCATATTTGAAAAGTAAAACGTTAGGTATATAAGAAGTTTAATTACTTAGTGACATGGTTATTATACTAATTTTCTAATGATTTTTAGTAAAAAAAAATTAAACATATTCAAGACATTTCTCAGTAGAAAACTTTTCCATATAATTCACATTTATCAATTCTATTTGTTGCACTTATAACAATTCAAATATATGTTGAGCACACATTTCAGTCATATGCACAATATAATATAATCACATATTCATAATGGCAAGGAGGTATAAAAGGTTACCACTTTGTTACTTAGACAATCCTTTCCATGTGTTTCTTAACCATAATTTGACCATTCTACCTTCCACTTGTCCTTTCATGTGACTTGAAAGTCAAAGGCATAGGCCAAATCTCCACACTTTCCATAAAAGTCTCATAACACATAATCATATAACTATGTCATGTTGTCACATAGACATTCAAGCCATAATTGGATCACCTTAGCAAAGTGAGAATTATCCCCTATGATTTATATACTCATTAATTAATGAGGATAGCACATGTGAAACTATCGTAGGTCTTGTAATCATTAATTTAATTAATCAATCAAAGAAAGCCTTCTAAACCTCTAACACTATTTTTGCAAATACAAATTTATGGTCTTCTGACACTTATTAGTGAAGATAAACTCATGCAATATGTAAATACTTAATATTATATTCACAAGTCATCAAGGTAAGGTTAAAATATCATCCTTTACCATAAATATCATTTCAACAATATAATTATAAACATATGATATAGCATTTGTCTTTACCTCACCATCTTTCAAGTGACTTTTTCTAAGTATTTATATATGCTAGAGTATTCATCACATTCCACATGAAAGAATCCATCATCTCTATCTTTCATAAGCATTATTTGTAAATACTCTTGAATAAAAATTCATTAGTGAATATATATCTTATAAGACAACTCATAACATAATTCATGCACTAATTAGCACATGTATACTCATAAAAATGATGAAACATATTCCATCTATGCTTTATGTTTAATGTTAGATTTATCAAAAGTTTAACAACTTTTCTTCATATATCATAGTGCTCAAGCATAAACTTTTATTTAATATACTAATTAACAAATATATACTCACAGTTTTATCATAAGAACCACGAGTATATTCTAAGTTTTTGCAAATATTTTTATTCCTATTCAAGCATACTTTTAAACTATTTTTTCCATAAATGTATAGGTTAACATCAAACAAGAATTTACTTAAAAAATGCAACATTAGTGCATGGTTTTTTTAGCAAAACCATGACACTACTACTTAGTTCTTCCAAGTTCCATTGTTTCTAATATTAAGCCTATTCAACCTTAAACTTTTCATGTTATTCTATTAAGTAAGAAAACATATTTTTCTTGCTAAATCAGGCATAAACACACATAAAATAGTAGTATAAAAACTACACTTTATCTTGTTATTAAATCATTTAATTCTAATGCATTCAAGCATAATCCTTTACTAGGTTTTGTTAAGAATCATTATACTTGAAAATATGAAATCTTAATGCAAAATTTTGTGGGATTTTCCCAAAATTTATAAATTTAATACAATGACATTAATTATCATTTTTTTATCTTTTTCATGCTTAAAATATGTTACACAAGTTTTCAAAATGTTTTACTAACACTTTTGTAGGAAACAAAGCTAAACTTTAAAATACTAATTTTTAAATCAAACTTTTGTAAAATCTTCTAAGAATTTTCATCCTTGATATAATATCAATAAATGTTATATTTTTCACCATTTTCTTGATTAAAAAAATTTATATAAACAACAAAAATATTTTCCTAATAAATCACTTTATAGGAAATAAGCTTTTTTCCAAAAATAATTTATGTTTTTTACATAGTAAGAACCCATGAGCTATGTGCTCCAATTTCAAAGTGTTTTTTCTAAAAAAAATTCTTGATATAAATTCTTACTAATGTTGCTAAGAGTGTTTATAACATAGTGTAGCAAATTCTTATCACAAAACAAATGTTTTCTCATGAAAACCTTAGAAAACCCAAGAGTTGTAAGCTTTGTTTTCAACATGATTTTGTTTCAAAAACTTTGAAATAAAGATTTACAAAGCTTTCCAACAAAGTTTAGAATTGTCAAAATAAAATATAATTTTTCTCAAGGTTCAAGCAAGGAGCTTGAAAGCTTAAATCTAGATTTCAAAATCATTCTTGCTCAAAAACTTTGATATCACCATCATATAATAATTCCAAAAGGGTTTAAAACATCGTCCACTTGTTTTTATCATTAAAAAAAAAACTTTGCCCTTGGTTCATACATGGAACTCAAGAGCACTATATGCTTTCCAAATAAGATTTTTGCTTCTACTTTTGTATAAAACTATGTTTTTAACAAGTGACCATCCAAGATCTAGAAATAAAATGATCTTTTTTTAAATCATTTTCAAAAATCCTTTTTCTTTTGCTTTCTTTACAAATTTTTTCTTAAAAATTTATTTTTATCTCCTTTCTTTCTCAAGAAATATTTTTCAAGACATGATTTCTTCTAAATCATGAACTACATTTAAAACATAGGATATTTCGAACATCAAATATTTTTAAAAACACTTTCTTTTTTAAGAAAACTTTTCAAAGGTTCATCTTGCAAAATCATAGGATTTCTTTTAAAAACATAAGATAATTCCAAACTTTCCAAAATATAAGATGTTTCTAAAGATAAAAACTTTCCAATATACTTTCTTTTAAGAAAACCTTTTTAGAACCACACATTTTCCAATATCTTGTTTGTTTCCTCTTTTTAGGAAGAGTTTTTAAGATAACATCTTTGTAGATCCTTCAAATATAAGATTAATCAAGACTTCATCTTTTGTTAAAATTTCCTTTCTAAGAACATGTTTTGCTTCTTCTTTTGGAAAACACTTTTATAAGCTTATAGAAAAAAATATTCATCATTCTTCTTTCTAGATCTAAAATTTTTAAATTAAAAAAGACATCTTGTGTTTTCTTAAGGAAAATATCTTTAAAAATTTAGAAAAAATAAATTCAAGGTGAAAATCATGGCTTCAACACACTGTCAATAAAAAATAGATATATCTCATATATAAAAGACTTTCTTAAAGACAACATAAGAGAAAATAGATAGATCTCCACTATCCTTTATTAAGCTTGCTTTGATTTCTTTACACACTTACGGATTTAATCTCCATCATCCATATGAAGTAAGAGAATTCTAAAAGAATCATGAAAAAGAATTAAAACTAAGAGGTAGTGATCTTTTTACCTTTTCTTTAAGGATCTACTAAGCCTTTCATCAAGAACTTCTAACCAAAACTTTGGAACTCACAAAGATCTTTCAAGATCTTAGTAGCAAACTCTAAGAACTAAAGAATTTCTTTACTTGTTCTCTCTCTCTCTCTACATGTCTATCTCTTTCTCTTTTTGACTTAGAGAATGCAAGAAAATGAACTAGAAATGGCTCTATTTATAGTGAAACTTAAAGATTTTCACATCATTTCATCATCTCCCTTAGCTTCCAAGAAGTGATGGTTTTGCTCCGCTAAAGAGAAAATCTTCACAATATTCCTTTCATCATTGCTAATGTTTACTCATATGCTTAATTCCTTAATAAAATAGTGTACATCATCTCCTTAATATATTTATAAAATCTTCAAATGAAATCCACAATACCTAAGTACAATAATTCTTCAATGATGACAACCTTTGTTCACATTTGAAAAGAGATATTAGCTTAGGTTTCCTATGGTTACATGTTGGATATCCCATAATAAGTGATATCATCATTTCTCTCTCTAATATATTCCCTCATTATTGCATGTGCGCCAATATCTAATAATATCCTTCATAAAATATCTTAATATCTTTCAATATTTTTAAATAACATCTTAGAAAATTATTCTTCATTAAATGCTCACATGACTTCTCTTTCATATGGAAGCTTTTTTGTTTGTTTCTTCCTAACATAGTTGCTTAATTCCTCATTAAAATAATATATTCCATTCCTCATTATCTCCTTTTCTAACAATGGTTTTGATCTTCAAATGTGAACAAATTCTCCTCCAAATTTTATATTCACACTAGAAAATCTAATATAATATTCCATTATTAATTACTCTCACATGGTTAAGCTTTTCCTTTCACATGGATGACATGACATCATTTAATTGGTTCCTTAATTTATGCATGTATTTCTAAGCCAAATTAAATAATACTTTTCATAATCCACATCATCAATTCTAATCATTACTTAGAAAATGCTAAAACCAATTTATTTCCTCAATAATGGTGATGAAAAATCATAATTCTAATACTAAAATACTTCCCTTAATAATTATCACAACAAAATTACCTTTTATTCCTTAACAAAATCATACTTAAGAAAAGACTAACTTTAAAATTAAATCCTTTTCTTAGCAATTATTTTTAGAAAGTACATTTGACTCTCACAATCAAATTAATTCTCCAATAATTTCCTTTGAAGAATTCATGATTCCAATACTAAAATTTTCTCTTGAATTTTCTTAATAAAATTATCACTTACTTGAATCCATAGTGCTAGTTAAAAATAAGCAACATTAGTTAAGTAAAAACATTATATGAATTTCAAGAAAAAGTCATAAATTTAGATTTTTATTAAATTGTCATTCATAAAAATCATTTTACATATTTACTAGTCAACTTTTTGACTTTTTGCACTATTTGATTTCAAAATCAAACATGAAATTGTGTATATGCCTTAAATTTACCAAAAATTCCACATTGTCAATGACTTAGGTTTTCATAGGATGCTTTTAAATAAAAATGATGGATTACTCTAGGATGCTATCAACCTTTTATCTTGAATACTTTTAAAAATCATCAAATCTTCTAAAATAAATTCCAATGAATTTGCTGTCTACTAAAATTAATAGGTACCTTCACTAATTACCCATTGATAAACACTTTCTAATTAGGTTTTAATGGCTTTATTCTATTGGGTTTCTATCAAGTACTACATTATATCAAAGCTTTCAAGAAAAAAATTCACTTTGAAAACATGTAGAACTTTTGGGTTTCATGCAACTTTCATGCAAAAATATTTTATTTTTATGAGAAAAACTCACTATAATATGTTCTAAGTTATTCTAGTAATGATTACAAACAATTATATGAAGAGTCTATAGCAAAAATATTCTTGGAAACATATTTGAAAGCCTATAGAATCATGTAAAAAAGCTATTTTTAAAACTTTATTTTTGAGTAGCAAAGTTCTTTTACAAATTGCATTTAATGGTAATTATTTTGTTTGATCTTTATAACTTGTTTATGGCTAAAAATGATTGAAAATTACTATTTTATATTTAAATATTAATTCTAAAAATTTTCACTAAACTTTAATATTTTTAAAGGAATTTCAAATTTAAGGATGTCAATTTTGAGCAATTTTGATAATTGCCTAAATTAGTGAATAATGTAACATGTTTTGAACTTAAAAAAGATTGAAATATGAGATTTGAAACCTTTATTTTAATTCTATAAAATTTGAACAAGTTTAGTAATGCTTGCTATTTTAAATTGAATTTCTAAGTATAAGAATATTTGTTAAAATCTAGTATAGTTTCATGATTATTTTCTTAAATTTTAGATGTTGCTATATGGTGAAATCATGGAATTTCACTACTTTTAGGCAACATGATTAAATGCTTATTTTGTAAGGAAAAATAGGTCTTTTACTTGTTAGGATAATATGCAATGTATAGGATTGAAATTGCTTGAAAATAAAAGTTGTAAAACTTAGAAAGTCCAATTTAAATATCTCCAGTTTATTGTAAAAACCCATATGATGAATATCATATTGGATTGATATTTTGATTGATAAATCACATACAATGACATGAAATTATTGGCTTAAAAGTATGTTTAGTTAGTAATGAGAATTCTATGAACAAAATGGGCACTACATAAATGGTTTCATTGTGAAATTATCATATTATTGTGTTAATATGAATTATTCTATGATTTATTTATGCACTATTATATTCATATGGAGAATATCTATGAATGAAGCTTTATATTGATGAGCTTTTAAAAGTGACATAATATATCTAATGGAAACATTAATAATGTTTGTGGTCATAAAAAATTTTATAAGGTAAATTTATGAATTTCCTTTATTAGATTATGGTCGGCTATGGTTGGAATTTCAAACTTACCTTCTTTATGTGAAATGGGCTAGTGAAAGCCTTGTGTAAAATTAGCTTTAAGTTGTATATGAAATTATGGTTATATACAGAATACAGGCTTTCATGTCATATTTGACATTATTAACTTGAATGCTATATGTGATGTGTGACATATTTATATGATATGAGACCTTGTGAAGAATTTTAGAATTTAGCCTAGATTCATGACTTTCAAGTCCATGGAAGCTCAAGTAGGATAAGGTTGACCCTAGTGGGATAAGGTTAGGATATGCTCAAAGAAGGTTAGCATGTAGTAACAAGGAGGAAAATTTCATGCCTTCAAGCCATTTAATAGTTGTTCAAATATTTATATTATACTTGTAAATAAATTATATTTTGCCTTAGTATTTCTAATCCAATATACAAAAAGATTTAATGAGAAATATTTTCTTATAAGAAAAATAAATTTTTGGCATATATCTTGCATATAAATATTTTTTAATTAAAACTAATTAAAAAATTTATGTGATAATTATCTCATTGAATAATTTTATTACTCACTCTACTTCTTGATATATCCTTGTAGATACTATGCTTGATGCCACCTGTTAAGCTTATAAACATTTGGTGGAACATGCATATGTTATGATACATATTGGCAAAAGTTCCACTTTTCCCCACTAAAAACCATAAGATAGATTGGAGTTTTTGTTTTTGATGCATCAATGAATAGTTAGGCTATTAATTGTCACTTTTTTATTCATAGTATTGGATATATTTGCATTAACTTACTACAATATTATCATAGTTATTTTGATAAAATAGTTTGACAAAACCCTTATACTCTATCTGTATAAAAGATGCATATGTTTGGATATGTTGATACATAATTTATATTATTGTATATTTCATTTATTTCTTTTCATATATGTTTTATTTAAAGCTTGTTATAAATAATAATAAGAGATTTTGTGGTAATTTTCAAAGAAACACAAGAAAAGGACTTTTCCCTAACATTAAAGTTTATCATATATATCTTTTCCAAATGTTTTTCTAAATGTCTCCAAGGTATTTTCCTAAGTATTATTTTTATAGTTTTAAACTTAAACTATTTCCAATTTACTTCCAAAGAAAATAAACTAACTTTTGAACTTAATGTTATCTCTAAAGTAATAAAAACAAAGTAGGATTTTTTTTTATTTTTTAAGTTTTATAAACTTGATCCTTTTTAGTTATGTTAGTTTCATGGTTTAAACAATGGAAATAAAGGCATTACTTAGTTTTCATAATTTTTTCTTATAAAGTATATTTCTAGTTTCTTAAGGAATTTTCAAGAAAATAATATTCAAACGAGTTTTACAAATCTATTTGTGTTCTATATTTTTTTTCTAAAATAGTTTTCTAAACAATGACCTTCTAATAAATAAATATTTCCTGAAATCACTTTAATAAAAGCTTCTATTTTATAAGGTTATTATATTTCAACTATTCCAAATCAGAAAGGAAAATTCCTCAATTTGACTTGGATTTTGACTCCCAAAAGGTTTTGGTATGTTTGATTTCTAAAATGTATTTAAAAGATTGAACCTCGTTAATTATGAAAATTTGTCTTTTGATTTGATACAAAAAATATTAGTAAATCTTATGTCTTTGCATTGTACATATTTTAGAAAACAAATTTTTCATAAATTAGTTAGTTTAAAAAGGTTTGTAAAGATATCCTATTAATCTCTTTATGCCAGTCATAATGATTTAAAAATGGGGTTATGGCATCTATCTTACTAGAATTTGAAATATGATTTCATTATTAATATATATTTATTTTGGAAATAAGTGACCTTTTAATCCTACTATGTTTAATGATATGAATGAGGCTTTATATCATATGTTATTTTAAGGTTTTATGCTAAATATGAGTAATGGCCAGTTTATGGCTTGAATGCTTATGTGACAATGTGACATGATAATATGATATGATTATGTGTTATGATACCTTTATGGAAATTATAGAGATTTAGCCTAATGCTTATGAATTCCAGGTCACATGAAAGGATGAGTGGAAGGTGTATGGTCAGAATAAAGTTAAGAAACACACGGTAAGGTTGATTTGGAAAAACAAGAAGGAACCTTGCATTCCTTCTTACTATTTATTTTGTTGTATGATTATATTACTCTATAAATGTGTCTAACTTGTTGCTTAGTCTACCTAAAAATATTTATAAGTACAACAAGATAAAATTGATATTTATACATGGAAAAAGCATTTTCGGTAAGAAAAGTTTTTTAATATATGTTTTGTATATAATTAGTTTTTTAGCTAAAACCCTTTAAAAATGGGTAAAATAGCCATCTTACTAACTAAATTGTTACTTGTGGATATTTTTCAAATACTCCTCTAGTTGATAGTTTCCATAATTATTGCTAATATTTGGTGGCATTTTTATGAGACTACTTATGGTTGTATCAATTAGAGTTTCATTTTGGCCTAGGAATTGATCATACTAAGGGGTTGCTTGTAGCTCGACCATAAATAGTTAGACTAAATCCTAAGGCTTCCAGACTTGATTCATGAGTTCCTCAATGAAAATGTAGTAAAAGATAGTTTCCATATAGCCTTTTTTACCTTCATTTTGGCACTAATTAGCTACTTGATTATTATTTTGCCACATGCTAATTCCTTTGAGGAGTATAAGGTAGTGTTTTTCGTGACCTTGTCAATACTCGTAGTTAAACAACCACCTATCCTAGCCTCTAAGGATGATAAGATTAATCCCTCTATGGATACCATCGACAATTAATTACCATTATAATTGTCGTCACTATCTTTTTATCTATTTAGTTATTATTTGACTTTTCCACATTTTCAGTATAAATATTTGGACTTAACTTATGCGTTATGATATAACTCAATTATCTTTATATAATTATCATGTATATATATGATGTATATTTTTGTATATAATTGCATATTTATTACTTTGATTTTCACCATGTTTTAATTGAAGTAATGTTTTAGTGAAGCAAGAGAAGGGTTTATAATTCTATGAAGGGAAAACTAAGGAAAAATGATTTTTTGTATTCAAGATATTTTGAGAAAAATGTAATCAACTTATAGAAATATTTTTATATACCTTAAGTTTTAAAAATATTTTATATATGATTACTTATTTTCAAAGAAATATTCTTAAGAAAAATATTTTTAATTTGATTTCAAAAAGAACTTTAATTCTTAAAAGTATTTAAATAAAAGGAATAAGATCTTTTTTTTACACTACCATAGAAAAGCTTATTAATGTTAGGGTGTAGATAATTTCATGTCAAAATAAGACTAATATTTTATTGAGCAGTGTATGAAATATTTTATGATGCTAATTACAAAATCATTGTGAAAAAGGAAAATAATGTTGGTTCCCAGAACCAAAAGAAAAAAAAAGTCATTATCATTTCTTGCAAACTACTCGCTAACTAGTGCGAAGTTAAAGACATTGGTTTCTAGTATGTAACCAATGTAAAATGTTCACCAAATTTTTTTTTTAAATTGGTTTTTTACTTTTCTGCTAGAAGATTTACATCTAAAATTGAATAAACTTAGCATCCTATATAAAAATATGTATTTCAAGATAAAAACTTTAAAAGGTCATAACTTTATGCTTGATTATCTATTTAAGACAAAATTTATATCAATTTTATGTAATTTTTTAAGATATATTCATTTATGCAAATTGTTATTCTCAAAATCATAGAAAATGATTGTTTTTATTAACTTTTTCTATTTTTCTCCATCTTTTATTGTTGTTTGGTTGCTTTAGTTTCAAGTGTAATATTTTATCAAATACGTAATAAGCATCTAACGCTTAAATATAATCTCAGAAGTTATATAAGGGAAACATAAATAAAAAATCTCTTTAAAAAATTACACAAAAAATCACAAAAATGGAAAATACAAAGATTTGAGAGAAATAAAAAGTAAGAAAAGGCATCTTTTATGTTTTGAACTAGTGTGACATTTGCTTCATGCTTTATGTTAGTTGAAGGAATATTAGTGGCTCACTAACATATGGTTGTGGATGGAGGAATATATAGAGTTTTATACAGGGAGTTAGATGGAGATTAAACTTAAGAACAAATAAGAAGGAAAATGAAAGTAATAACAAGAAAAAGAATAAGATGTATTCTATTTATAGCATGAAAATATTATTATGACAAGTTTTTTTTACTAACTTCAATATCTTTAGACATTAGTTATTTTTAAAATTGACGTCTTAAATTCCCTTCTTTTTCCAGCAATTTTTAAATGCCATATTTTTTAACATCAATTACATAATAAATTGACATCTTATGTTTCTTAATAATAACAAAAATATTGTCATGTCCAAATTAGTTAATTCTATAATTAGCATCCTAAGTTTTCTCTTTTTTTTCAATAATCTTTAAATGTTATACATTATGATGTTAGTTAAATAAAAAATTGATGTTTTAAATTTTTTTATAATTTCAAAAATATCACTATATCTAAATAGATATTAGTTAATTCTAAAACTAACATCTTAAGATTTTCTCAATAACCTTCAAATGCAATATATTATGATGTCAGTTAAGTAAAAAAAATATTATCTTAAGTTTCTTAACAATTGCAAAACTACCACCACATCTAAATAGATGTTAGTTAATTTTAAAATCAATGTCATAAGTTTTTTTTATTTTTCCAGCATCTTTTAAAAGTCATACATTATAATGTCAGTTAAATGAAAAACTATTGTCTTAAGTTTTTCAAGAATTTTAAAAAATACCATTGTGTCAAAATAGACACCAGTTATATTTACTAACTGTCATCTTATTAGTCTCAATAATTTTAAAAATGCCATATATGGTGTCAAAATAGATGTTAGTTTTATGTTCTATTGATACCTATCCATTAACATAGAATCATAATTTCACAATAGTGTGGGTTTTTCTAACCTAATCCTATTCTATTGTACTTACCTTATTATTTAAATTTTGAATATTTTATCAAAGAAAGTTCTTAATGTTTCTATTTCATCAAAAAGTGGTTCAAATCTACTTACTTATCTTTTGTCAAAAAAGTTTTCGCTATCTAATAAAGATATTGTCTATCAAAGATGAGGATCCCATTCATTGAAATCATTTTCTATTTTTAGAATTTTAAAAGATTGAATCTCATCAATTAAGAGAAATTGTTTTCTTATTTGATAATGCACATTCCAAAAAAATTGGCGAATTTTCTAAACTTGAAATTATTGCATATTGCATATTTTCAAAAAATAATAAAAGATTTTATTTGAAAAGGCTTATAAAAATATTTGGTTGATATCTTTATATCAATTATAATAGTTCAAAAATAGATCGTGACAAAGTGTTTCTTGAATGGTTTTAGGGCTATAGCTCATCTAAGTTGCTAATCTATGATCTTTCGAAGTATTTATTCTTTTTGAAACTAAGTTTATAGCATTTTTCTTTTAATTGTAAGCATGTCAACTTTTCTTGACTTGGTTATTTGGAACTCTCTCGCGGTAAACATTAGTTTACACCACCGCTTTGATTGAAAATGGTGGTATCTTATATACTATCTCATAGTAATGTTTATGCTTAGCTTTTATGAAAATTCTCAAAATTATATTTTAAAATCTGCTTAAACTTTACACTCTACAAAGTAATTAAGTTGTAAATGTATAGGAGATTTGTACTATAGTCTAGCATCATCTCACTCCTCCATTGATGTCATAACAACATTTGCGAGGTTAAATGGTGGTTCTAAAGAGACTTCGTCATTTATTTTGACAAGTGAACCTATTCCTAAATTTGATGAGTAATACTTGGTTGTCAATCAATCGTAGTCGTGCAATCTTTTTATATACCAATTTTCTTAATATATCACAATTATTTAGAATTTCTTTACCTTGTGATCTTGTGCCCATTTGTTATTTCTTTATAGGATGACCGAAACTAATTGAACTGGCAATGTAGATGACAAGAATTATTTATTATTTTGGTATTTTATTTCCTTTTATTGTTGATTTTAATAATTAATATAATGCAGGGCAATCTCACTTAGCCTGCAAAAACATTTCTCGACTTCTTGTTTATAATTTAACTTTCTAATTTGCTTGTTTTTGATAAAATCCTTTACTAATGCTTACAATCTTCTTATGGTACATTTTGCATTTTCTATATGGAAAATAAGCACTCCTGTATACATTTCTAGCATAATTTTATTAAATAGAAAGGCCCAATTTTTTTTCTTATGGTATTAACAGCCAAGAATTATATTTGGTAGGCTATTTCAAGTCTCTTTTCACCGTCCAAAACACTGATGCACTAAATTAGCATTTATGATATGTTATATAATTTCATCTCTTTTTCCCATTTCCAATGTCAATTTAGAATCACTGTCAACTTTTAAGTAAAATTGTAACTATTTTACGGTCGTCTGGCAGGCTCAAGATAGATTGTGGAAGCCACTTATAATTTTTCTGTATTAGATTCTAATTTCTTTACATTTTCTTTTTGAACATGTACCTAGTGCAGCAAAGGAATTGAACATTGCTTCCTAATTTCATTTTAATCCATATCATTGTCTAATGTGAAACCTGGATGGTAATTTTCATTCCAATATCATGTTATTTCTTTAATGCATTTCTGGTGAGCGTTAATTCTTTCCCTTAGTAAGAATGAAAAGAATGATAGAAGTTAGTCAACCTCATGTAATTCAGTTTTTATTTATCTGTCCTCAAA
Organism: Sindora glabra; assembly: GCA_020226215.1. Taxonomy (NCBI): domain Eukaryota; kingdom Viridiplantae; phylum Streptophyta; class Magnoliopsida; order Fabales; family Fabaceae; genus Sindora; species Sindora glabra. Next base: position 65,646,434 of record CM035228.1, read on the forward strand.
ATGTTGCCCTGGGGTGAACCAAAATTTTCCTTCAATGGTTTGTAAATCTTGAATTTGTCTTAGGTTCTCGAACTAGCAAATGTTAGTGTACTTAGAAACACATAAATATTTATTTATTAGGCTTCTATATCAATTTTAGGCTTTTGATCAAATATTTGATAGTCTCAATTAATAATGGAATTCCATATAAGCTCTTTTTCCTTGCTGGTTGGGATATTTTTTATTTTTATTTTTATTTTTTGTTATTTCCATGGGGGCTTATAATCTTAGAGCTAATAAAGGAAGTTAATATTTGGGCATTTTTTTTGGCACACCAGTTTTCCAGTTTCTTTTCTCTCTTCAAATAACCTGAAGTTCCCAGCAAAAGAGGATGATATGTTGAAGCAGTATGAATTCTTTCCAAGATGATCACTCCAAAACCCATAAACCTGGAGCTTTATTTTGGGTGAGATGATCATACTTCTTACCGTATGTGGCTTCTTGTTGCTTTTTCGGAGCCTCATTATGGATATAATGTTTGTAAAAGTTTTTCAACTTCATGTTAGCATTGTAGATAATTTTTTTATTTTTGAGCTCAGATTTATATCTTCTAGCTTATTGTGATTATCACATGTTTTGATTGGCCTATAAATTATTAACTCTAGTTTTTACTACAACATGCTCGTTGCTTATGTTGTTGGCTACAATCCTAAATCTGTATATTTGTTGTTTCACCTAAATAGGAAAAGGCCAATGGAAAAAGTGTTTTCATAGGCAGGCCTTCAAGGTTCTCAACATTATTGTTCCTTTATCCAATTGGTCATTTGCATATAATGTTCTTCCATGTATAGTAATTTGTTTACTCCACTTTGGTTCTGCATTGACAATATATTATGTTTGATTGCATGATTCGGTTGGCATATGAACAGAACTTGAAACAATTCCTGGCTGGTTGCCATCATATATTTATCGACTTTAGTGAACTCAGCGACAAAAATTAGACCTTCTAGTTAGAGGCAAATTTTGATATTGTATTAAATGATTGTTTTATTGAGGACTACTTAATTTAAATATGTGAATTTGTGTGCATGCTATTACTGGGGAGTCGAGCTACATAAGGAGATACACTATTGCCATCCAGTTCACCACCTGCTACAAGACATGTGATTGGCGTTGCTTTTGAAACGGGTAGACTTTAAATAATAATAACAATAAAAAAGAGTATCTTCATTTCAGTGTTAAGATGTATTATACTAATGTCACATCTGTTCTATGTTTCTAACTTCCTTCAACTTTGGCTGCTGTTGAGTTGGTCTCTTAATTGAAGGAATGACACCCAGGAACATACCATTGGATGGCTAGGTAAGATTAAACTGTGGTTCTTGGTGTTGGACATGGTGTGTGTGGTGGTGTGAGATTTTTATTCATATATTATATAACTCCGGAAACCACCAAATTGGAACAGTGTATGTGCTTTGGTGGCATTGGGGACATATCGAAGGGCAGAGAGAATTTTTAAATGCATACTCTAGTCTTTTGTAATTACAGTGGCAGCAAACGTGAAGATGATGTAAATTTTGATGTGTAATTTGATATGCTTAATTAATTCTAGCTTCTAATTGCCTAGTTATTTGATCTTGTGATAATTTTGATTACATACTGGATACAATTGAATTTGCATATACAAGTAATAGATGTTGCTGGGTCATCTTTATCATGTTTTCATTTTTATTGTTTTAACCTGAACTCTTAATATGAAACAAAATGGCATTGACTTTTTAAGAATGTTGGATATGTAGTGGATTCATAAACTATGCTCATTTGCTCTGGCAGTAGGTTTCTTTTCTGAATTAGGTTCTTGCCACGTACTACTTTATTTATGTATCTTTACAATTATTGTGGTCTATTCTTTTTTCATAAGACCATGTTATTTTGATAGTAAAATTTATGAATAAAATTATGAGATTTTATGAATTTTTTTTTTGAATTTTATGTGAATAATTATACTCCATATAGTTTATATGAAAAGAATTATGAATTTTATTGAATTTTTTCATAAAATTCGTAAAAAGTTGTGAGGGCAAATTTACTCTGAATAATTATTAGGGCACTTAAGTCCATCCCTTCGCCATTTTGTCTACTATATCAATGACAGAATTAATATATGAATAGAACCACTCTTGATACTTAAGTCTTTGTAGACTAGGCCTAGTGACTTTATTTTTGTATGTTTATTGTTTTCCTTTCTCCGTATTGTTTTGCTTGTATGTTAATTGAATGTGACTATTACCTCTTTTGATTAATGCAAGTTTAGCAAAATACAAGTAACATCACTCCACATCTTTCAAGTTAATGTATTTAATAATTAAATTTTTATTTTACATTGTTGAAAAATTTTAAGACCTAATTTTAACTTTTTGATTTCTGTTACCGTAGATAGCATATAATTGATGTCATAACTCTAACTCAAGTTTTATTTTAAATATTACATCAAAATTTCATCATTTACATTCTCTTTATATTATTATATTGTTAGCATGCAATACATGATGATATGTCAAAAATATTGTAAATAATATATATTTATAAAATAAAAATAAAAATAAAAGTGAGTTTTAATGACAATTAGATTTTTAATGACAACATAAATACAATTATATTGAATAGAGTTTTAGTGACAATAATGATTATCATAAATATTATATTTTTAATGATAATGTCAATACGTTGACAAAGAAAAAAAATTTAGTTATGACATTTATTGTTACAAATAACATGTTTTTAGTGATAATAATATATTTTTGTCATACACTTTTGTGAGAATAATAATTGTTATGAAGTCATTAATAAGTGATAATAATATATTTTTGTCATTAAATATTAATTTTATAGTAACAAGATGATTTGTCACAATATGATTTTTAGTGATAATGTGATTTGATCATCACAAAAGATGTCAATTTATAATAATAATAATAATAAATCTTGTCACAAAATGGAAGTTTTTGATGATAAGGATCTTATGCTATCACAAAACTTGTCACAAAAACTTGTAGTGATAGAAATTTTTAGCATGAAGAATTTATTATCACTGAAAATTTTTTGTGATAAAATATGAACATTTTGTAATAATTTTTATTATTATTGAAAGCAATTTTTCTATAACGATATTAATTTCTTATTTATACATTTTTTATTATCATCCCTATTTCTAAAATACTATTAGATACTATTATATTACTAAAGTACTGATTTTTAAATTCAAGTTATGCGTGTCTATTCTATTTATCGTCTATTTAAGCTTTAAATTTTCGTGCCTTTCATGTATACATGACACTCAAAAGCCTGTTTCTTCGCACATTCCACCACATTATTTTTTAATTTATCCTTTCTCCACCTTTTCCCCTATAAATTTAAAATTTTCTTTTCTTCGTTTCAAATATAATCTTCTTCTATCTATATATTTACCTTCTATTTCCATTCAAGCTTTAAATTCTCGTGCTTTGCACGTATACAGGGTACTCTCTCAAAAGCCTGCTTTCCCGCCCAACCCACCACATTTTTATTTTCATTTCTCACTTCCGACCTTTGTTTCCTTAATTTTCAATTTTTATTTTTTTAAATTTAATATTAAAAATTTTAATATAAAAACATTAATTAAATTAATAAATTATTTTTCAAATTTAAAATAATACTTTTTATATGTATTCTTATATTTAAAATTTATTAATTTTTTTTAATATCAATGTCAAGTACTACGTTTCAAATGAAGTAATTAGGATCTTGTTAAGGCTTTACAAGTGACAAATCATTTCAATCTCCTTTGAGATTTCATGTAAGAGCTAATAATATAATATACGATAAACTATATACTCATGACTTATAAAATATTTGAAGATTTTAAATCGAATATATTATTTATTCAAAAATCTTCTATTATACATTTAATTTTGTATAAAATTATTTACTCTCTAAGGGAGAGAATAAGAATTGAGAGTATATTACTAAGATAAATTATAAATTATTAAAATTAAAAAACCTCCTCCATGTCGTTGTCTCCCTCGCTTATAAAAAAAATTATTTCTTTCATTTATTAAGAAAAAAACCCTTCTTTTTATCTCTCTCTATATATTTTTGAGATATTAATTGATGGAAGGTATTGTGGACAAATTATGGAGTTTAAATAATTTAGAACAATTATATATATATATATATATAAAAGAATATTTTATCAAATTATTTATTAAATCTATATATTCTTATAAAACATGGCAACAAATAAAAAATAAGTTAAATTTATACAAATCTTCACCTTATACTATCACAAACCAAATATTGTATAATATATTACCTTATTATATATAATATTATACTATGAAGGCCTTTATTATGTATCTATTTTATTGTAATTTTTTTCTTTTTCACTCATGTTATTCATGTCTCAAATGTTAGTATCACTAAGTAATACCAATATAGCACCAACTACATTTTTTATTAAAAATATTTTAAATTAAGTAATTTAAAATTTTAATATAATTAATTCACATTATTACTTAATTATATATATTTTTTTAAATTTTATAACTTTATCACTCACACACTATTTTTCTTTATTGCTATTTGCTCTATTACTTGTTTTTTTTTTTTCTTCTCTTTTCATGTTCACTCCAATTGTTACTTTTAGATACTAGCCTTACATATTATGTGTGTGTATATATATATATAGTATTTAATGATAGTCTATATATATATATATATATATATATATATATATATATATATATATATATATATAATATTTCAAAGTATTAATTGAATTAATTGATTAAATAATATATGTTTAATAAAATAATCAAAAATTAAAATTATGATTATGATTTTTTCTTTAAAATTATGTCTATATTTATTTGATATCAATTTTCAAGGGCTAAATTTTAACTTAAATTTGAATCAATTAGGATTTCTTTTCAAAATTTTACACCTCTTATACTGTTTATATTTCTTTTACCTACTCCAATGCATGTCTTTTTTCTTCTTTTTCCACATGCTAATATTATTGTGTAATATAGATATAAAAACTACCTCTTTTCATTGTAAAATATTTTAAATAAGTTAATGATTTAATTTTACTGAATCACTTAGCTATATTTTTTATTTTTAACTCTTATTATTTTATATTTAACATCATTTTTCACTACATTTCTTTTCTTTTTTTAAAGTCCATTGCGTTGACTATTATTACTTAATAATATAGATATAATATGAGATATTTTATTTTTATTATTCACACTATTTTCCAATTTTCTTATTTATTCCATCATATGCTTTTTTTTTTCTCTTTTCATGTTCCCTCCTATTGTTAGTTTTAGATACCATCATTAAATAGCGCTCGCGTGTGTAGTACAATATATTTCAAAGTATTAGTTGAATTAATTGATTAAATAATATATGTTTAATACAATAATTAAAAATTAAAATTATGATTATGATTTTTTCTTTAAAATTATGTCTATATTTATTTGATATCAATTTTCAAGGATTAAATTTTAACTTAAATTTGCATCAATTAGTATTTCTTTTCAAAATTTTGCAACTCTCATACTGTTTATATTTCTTTTACCTACTCCAATGCATGTCCTTTTTTCTTTTTTTTTTCCCCTATATGCTAATATTGTTGTATAACATAGATATAAAAACTTCTTTTCATAGTAAAATATGTTAGATAAATTAATGATTTGATTTTATTTATTATAAAATATATAAAATAAGTTAGCATTTTAATGTAGAAAGTTCTAATTAGATTTTTAATTATATATTCTAATTTTTAACAAAATATTAAAAATTAAAGTAAAATTTATTTATTTAAATTTTTAATATCTTTTAATATAGAATTTTAAGTATTATGTGTTTTGTTAAAATTTTATAATTTACTTTTAATATTCAGAATGTCGAAAATTTATTATTTACAAAATTAAATATGTAATTTAAAAAAACTACAAATTAAATTATTATATTTTCATAATCATATATATTATTTTTATATTAATAAAAAAAAAGCATCCGTGGGTCTAAATACTAGTAAAATAAGTAATTTTTCACTCTTACCGTAAAAAACAGAGTCTAAATCAATCCACGTCAACGTGGGTCCACCAAAATTTCACAGTATACTGCAGACAAAGGATTGTACAGACGAGCACGTTTATATCATAGCCGTAAGGAATACGCATTCCATTCTGCCCCAAGTTTCTTTGCCATGTCAACACAAGCGCACCAATGCACGAGCTTTGTCACAAGACGCTGAAGATTGATCTTGACGACACGGCATACTGTGATTGGTTAGGAACCAAGAACAACGTACAATAATAACAATTCTTCTTATCCTCTTTCAACTATTCATGGACCTTAGGTTTAATGTAGATTACATTGTACAGTAATAGTAATAGTTAATTGATGGATATATTGTTGGTACATTAATAATTTTTCTTATGATTGGTTAGGGACCAAGGATAACGAATAATAATAACAATTGTTCTAATCCTTTTTCCACTATTCATGGATCTTAGGTCTAATGTCAATTGTATGGTGTAGTAATAGTAATGGTTAATTAATCGATATTGTTGGTACGATAGAATCCTTAGTTGTGCTTTTCTAGGCACTAACCCTATGCTGTCCTTGCACCGTGCTTTAAATTCATGCGCGAAGAAAGGTAGGATAATATTACCAGAAAATACGAAGAAAGATGAGCGCACCGACAGTTGTATGAGGATAAGCTTGACCCGTCGTGCCTGTGTGTTTGAAGGAATCTGACTTTGTAAAATATAAGATATATTTTAGAGAATGAAATAAATAATTATTACTATTAATAAAAATTTAAAAATTAAAAATTTGATAAATAGTAAATTATTTAAGAAATAATTTGCTTAATTTGTAATTATTTCTTCTTTTATTTTTAATAAATAAATATAATTATTTATTTTATTTTATAAATTGTATTTTATAATTTAGAGGAATCGAATTCTGTTTTAGGATATACTTGACATCAAAAGTTAATTTTTTATACATTAATAACAAGAATATTTAAATTTGATATTTTTATTATTTTATCTAAATCCTTCACAACCACTTCACCAACCAAATAAAAATTAATTTTAGATATTATTATTTAATGATCAGTTCTTCCATACATTAACAAGGGAAAACTCATTGTATGATGCGTTAACCCTTTTATATAACTAAAATAAGATTTTGTTTCTCTTTATTTTAACTCCTTGCAATGATGTGTCAGCTCTTCGAAGCTTACTAATTTCATGTTCCCACCCAAATCCTCTTTTATTTGCTCTAATTGTTTCTCCCAATTTGCTGCTCCAATAGACCAATTTTTTAGGCTTTTGATTTTTTCTTTTTTCTTTTTGGTTTGCTAAAATGGATCATGTTGGCAAAATATAGAAGCAGCCTTGCTTCCTAAATTGGATATTGTCTTTCTGCTTAAACTACCTCAGTGAAAAATTGGAAGCTATTGTTAGCTTCCTCCTGCATCTACATTTCCGATTGCTCTTTCGAAGGTTTGTACGTTCATTTTTTTCTTCGTTTAGTGCTGCTTAGACAGATGCATCTCGGCCAAAGAGTCAAAGTGACTTTTCCCTTGCTTTTGCTTCTGGGTTTGTAGTTTGGTCCTTTGAAATTCATTTGTACCCCGTATAGCTGCTTTTGATGGAGGTTTGTTTTCTTTTTTTTGCTCCAACCACATTATTTGTATTTTGTGTTCTTCACTTTGGGGATTTTTATGGATGTCTTTTGCATTTTGGCTTCTGTTTAAATTTTTGGATTCCTCCCATCTCAAATATGGTATTTGCGTTTTAGTGATAGAAGAAGAGATTAGGCATATGTTGATTAAATTTAATTTGATTTTGCTCTATTCAGCTGATTTATAGTGTGGAAGATGAGCAATGAAAGTTCAAATTTTTAAGTTAATTTTCTTGTTGCTCTCACATTTTTCATGTTATTATTTAATTTATTCATTTTTTCCCTTAAAATCTGAAAGTAATAAATGTTTCAATTTAATCATTCTTTCTTTCTTAATTTGTGTGTGTCATAGATTATAGGTATAATAAAGAAAACAGTTTTTGCTACCAATATGAAACCTTATATCATAACCCGACCTAATCGTGACCAATGTTCAATCCACCATCTAATTTCCACCAATCTAATCCTATTCATTTATTATTATTTTTTATTATTTAGCTAGATGTATACAAGAAGAGAATGCAATACTAGAGAAGAAAGGGCATGTCATTGATCATCAACCAAGTTTACAATACACGAAGGAGATTATGATATGCTAAGCTAATTGACTTAAAAGGATTTAGTGCAAAAGTCCTCTATTCAATGCCTATACAGAATAAGGCCATAAAAACATTTATACCTAGCCAATGTTTATGTTACCAAAAACTCTTTTGAAAGTGATTCCAATGGAATTAGCTTTGTGGAGGTCATGGTAAAGGCTCAACCTATGTATTTGTAAAATTAAATATGGAGAGTGAGTTTGGGACTCAGCAAATAAATACTTTAGTATAAGTGATCATAAACAATATTCTCCTATAAAACTTGATGCATAAATATTCATATTTATCAATTCAATCTCAAAGAATCATAAGAGACTAAATCATAGACATATCTTCTTTATCATATGATACAGCAGTAGCCATTGACATTATATTCAAGTTTTATAACATATGTCATGACCTTATTTTTGGATTATCATAATCAATGTCAAGATATTAACTAAATATCTTTTAGGTACAAGTCTTTCTAAGATAACTAATTTATGAGGTATTTACTATTTTATAAAATTTACACAATGCAAAGGTACAAGATTTGCTAACATTTTTTTCTTTTTAAAAGTTTGTATCAAATCAAAAGATAACTTTTCACAATTGATAAGGTTCAGTTTTTTAAATATATTTTAAAAAAAAATCAAACACATTGAAATCTTTTAGGAGTCAAAGTCCAAATCAAACAAAAAAAATTGTCTTTTTGATTTGAAAATAGTTGAAACATAATAGCTTTAAAAAAATATAAACTTTTAGTGAAATGATTTTATGAAAAATTTATATATAAAAAATTCATTACATCCAATAAATTTTCAAATGAATAATTTTTCAAAAAACTATTTTAGAAAAGATAGAAATATGGACAAGAAATAGCTTTGTAAAACATGTCTGAATACTAATTTCTTGACAATTCCACAATAAACCAAAAAGATACTTTATAAGAAATTTTTTTAAAAAAACTAATTAATAATTTTATTTCCATCATTCAAATCATGAAACCAATATAATAGAATAGGATCAAATTTATTAAACTCAAAAAGTTTAAAGATCCTACTTTATTTAAAATACTTTAGAGATGATATCAAGCTTAGAAATTAGTTTCTTTTCTTTAGAAACATATCAGACATAGTTTAATTTTAAAACTAGGTGACTAATAATTTAAAAAAATACCTTGGAAAAACTTAGAAAAATATTTGGAAATGATACATATTTACCATCAAATCCATTATTATTATTTGTAACAACCTTTAAATAAAATATATATGAAAAAATGAATGAAATATATAGTAATGTAAGTTATATATTAGTATAATTAAATATATACATCTTTTATATAAACAAAGTACTAGGGTTTATAGTACTCTTTTGTCAAAATAACTATGATAATGCTATAGCAAGTCAATGCAAATATATACAACAACTACAAATAAAAAGGAACAAAGTGACAATTAACAAGCTAGTTAGTCATTGATGCTTCAAAATAAAACTCATTTTTGGCATATGGAACTTTTGTCAGTATGTACATGCTTCACTAAATGTTTGTTAGCTTAATAAGTGATATTGGGCATGGTATTTGTAAAGATATATCCATAAGTAGAGTAAATAATAAAATTACACGGTCAAATAGTTATGACACAAGTTTTCTAATTAATTTTAATTCAAATAATATTTACATACAAGACATATACCAAAAATTCATTTTTTCACTAGGAAATATTTCTCATTAAACCATTCTGCACATTGCATTGATAACATCTAAACAAAATATAATTTAGTCAAATAATTGAGCAACTATTAAATGGTTTAGAGGCATCAAAGGTTCCTCTTTATTATTCTAGGCTAACCTTATTTGATTTGCATCCTAACCTTGTAGCTCTAAGGTAAACTTTATCCTACTTGACCTTCCATGTGATTTAGAAGTCAGGATATTGGGCCAAGACCAAAAACTCTTTACTAGGCCTTATATCATATAAACATGTCACATGTCACATTTGATATATTAGCCAATAATGTTAGACATATTATAAAAACCCATATTCAGCATATACCCACAATTTCACATATAACATAAAGCCAATTCCATATAGGGCTTTTAATAACCCATTTCACATAAACAAGGTAAGGTCAAAATGCTAATTATAACCATAACCAAAATATGAAAATAATCTAATAAGAGAAACTCATAATTTACCTAGCTTCTTTTCTACTTACCATAAGCATTATTGATGTTTCTATCAGATACACCATGTTGCTTTTAAGAGCTTATCGATATAAAGCTTTATTCACAAATATTCTTACAAATGAACATAATAGCACATAAATTAATCATGGAATAGTTCATATCAGTATTCTCATACTAATTTGATAGTTTCACTATGAAACTAATGAAGCAATGTCCATTTTTTTCATAGAATTCTTATTATTGACCAAACATATCCTTAAGCCTATAATTTCTTGTAATTATGTATGATTCATCAATCAAAATATCAATCTAAAATTAATATTCATCTCATGGTTTTTAAAACAAACAAGATACGTTCAACTTGGATTTTTCTAAACTCCACAATTTCTATTTCTATATAGTTTCAATCCTATGCATTATATATTATTCTAATAAGTAAAAGATTGATTTTTCCTTAACAAATGAAGCATTTAATCATGCTTCCCAATAGTAGTTAAATAGCATGATTTCATCATGTAATAGCATCTAAAAGTTGAGAAAATAGCCATGAAACTATATTAGGTTTTAACAAATATTTTTATACTTAGAAATTTCATTTAAAATAGAAAATTTCAATATTTTTTAAAAAAATTTCAGAATTAGAATAAAGCCTTTAACCTCACATTTCAAACTTTTTAAAGTTCAAACATGTTACACTACTTACTACTTTAAGCAATTATCAAACTACTAGAAATTGACACCTTTAACTTTGAAACTCCTTTAAAAATAACAAACTTTAATAAAGTCTTGTAAAATTTTATAAGATTAATATTTAACCATAAAATAATATTTTCATTCATTTTTAATCATAAAACAAGTTGCAAAGATCTTCTAAAGCAATTACCATACAAAGCTATTTGTAAAAGAACTTTGCTACTTAAAAATGTAGTTTTTAAAAATAGTTTTTTCTTTTTTTTGCATCTTTCTATAAGTTTCCAAACATGTTTATAAGTATATTATTGTTACAAACTCTTAGTATAGATACTTATAATTTTGATTAGTGTCATTGAAGGAGGCACAAACCTTTGGCTCTAGTGATCAGCATCTAGCTTTAGTGTGGATATACTCTTTTGCTTGAAAGAGGTACACTAATGGCAAAGCAGTAGCTCATTATCCTTAAAAATTGAAGGTATGTAAAGCTAATTCTCTATTATCTATGATATTTTTTCATTAAGACTGAAAGCTGTGGGGATTTAGGTTTTTGTTTAAAATAATTGATTAAGTCAATTTCATATCTGCATCTTCCCTTACAAGTTCATTTGTCCCTTCTATTCCCAATTTGAGTTTCATTCCCCTATGAGAGTGAGAGATTTTAAGTAATAGGGGTTTATGCTCACATGAAATACACACAATAACTAAAGATTTTATTATTCAAAAATTCATTAGATGAAATTATAGGGTTGTTTTGTGGCGTAGTGGTGTTATTAGTGATTGACTTCGATAGTAATAACTTTCTAGTGTTGAAGGAGGACTTATTTTTCCTTTACTTACTTCCACCCATCATTTTCAATGCCAGGTGTATCCATAGTATATTTGATTATTTTACTATTATTTTATTCTTACTAATTTTATACATGATCATATTGTGTAAGGTAGTTTCCAAGTGAAGAAAAAGTAGTTCTTTAAGAACTCCACATCTACACTATTGTTTGGATTGTGTGGAACATCAATTTCATTTTGCCTTATATCATTTGGTAAGATCAAGGAAATAATATCCCTTTAAAACTTACTAGTGGTGCCTAACATTTTGAAGTTTCATGTTAATAATATATTATATATCTAATATCAAAAAAATTCAAAAAATAGAAATCCATGACTTGTAATGTTTGAAACTTGAATAGGTGCATCTTTGCTATTTAAGAGGATTGGCATTGACAAGCTAAGCATAAAAGATTACCTAGGTGAGAAAGGAATATGTTCAAAATAATTTAAATCCTTTTTGTCACTGTTAAATGTCCATCTTAATTAATTTTATGTGTGTTTCATGTGAAGCTATGAGTGCTATATTGTTAGCCATAGACTCAATTTAAAATCTATTTTTTTAGGTATATTAATTCCTTAATCTTACCAAATGATAAAAGGTAGAATGTTTTTAGTGTCTTTTTTTTAGGTATATATGCCTGAATGTTTTCTCATGGGTGGATTTCATAATCCATTAGGGTTTGGATATTAGTCTAGTAGGGTCTCCAACATCCTTACAAACATGATAAGTGAGAATGTTCTCAATCAATAGTTTGCACTCTATCTTAATTAAAATAATTAAAAGTTAGTTAACGAGTTTAATAGTTAAACCCATTCATATAGTCCTGGACATGATGCAAGGCCATAGGACTGATAATGTTTTAATATAAAATAAATAAGGTCTTCAAATGATAAAATTTTTTAGCAAATATAATTTGAGCAAGATGCTAGTAATAAAGGTATAGAATCCCATATGACATAATTAACTTTACCTTAAATTTAAAGAAATATCATTATCAAATAGGAAATACTGACACAAGCAAGTCTAATTTTTCTTTAGTGATTTGGTTTCTTTTTTTCATTTTTTCTTTATTATTCACTGGCTTGTACCATTCTCTGAATAAAATTATTTAGGAAATTAATTTACAATAGAAATTAGAGCCAATATTAGATGTTAGTAATGTTTTTCATTAGCTGGTTCTTCTTCTATATACAAAGGTTATGTCCAATGATTTCATTAAGGATTTTATGAAATTGACATGTCTTCAATACACCTGGATGTGATGCCCTTGTCTTTGATATGCTTTCTATGCAAATGAGTTTTATGCATGTATATGTGTTATAACTTTAGTTATAAAAAATATTTATTATAATGAAGCACAAATTTCATTTACCATATTCATAGTTCCTACCTAACCCGTTAAAATATTTTAAAGCTACCAAAACTACACAAGACATAAGACCATGTCATATTAGCCACACTTTATGATGCAATAATTCTAAAACTACCATTTTTACAACACCCTCATAAACTTTTAGAAATAACAATTTTAATCTCACTAATATTAGTAATTTATGAGCAATGTAAAACTTCAAATTTCATGCCTTAGGATCATAGAAAGATTTGTGTTCTCTCATTTGTATGAAACTAACATGATCAATAATACATAAGCAAGAGCACTAAGAATACCTATTGTAGTGCGTGTTAGGGCTGATTTAGTAAGGGATGTTAACCCTACATTTAGGACTAAGAAAGAAATTCTACATTCTTGATCTCAAACCTCCATAATCTCTTTCCAATACCATCCATACCCTTAATTCTCCTTTGTTTCTCTCATTTCCTTTTCTTTTTTCAAATAATCATTCCAAAGACTTTTCTATCTTCTTCAAGTATATTTTTACCTTACACTACAAATCTAATTATTCTTGATTGATATTTGTTGCTCTTGTGGTTTGTTCTAGCTTAAGAATGATTTCAAGAAATGGGTTTTTTTTTAACATATTTCTTTAAGAATATAATTGTTCTTCATTTTTATTAAATTTTCTTGCATTTAATTAGAATATTATAGATTAAATTCTAGAATCTAGAGTAATAAATTTCTTATTATTCTGGGGTTTAGATTTATTTTTACCTTTAGATAGATCTAATGACTCCAAATTGGTTAATCTATCTACTATGAAATTTTTTTTATAATAATATAATAAAAGTTGTGCATGTATCGCACTTTCTATATGGTGCTATCAATTATAATTCATAAGAACTTTTGAATTTTTCTAAAACTCATCGTTATGATGATAGATCTAAAAAATCAAGAGATAAAGTGAGATGTTATCAATAGCTTGCTTTATATGAAAGTGTCACCAAACTCTTGCTAACGTACTTAATATTTTACATTTAGAATATTAGGGGAGAATCATTATGGCTAGCTTGCATTGCTAGATCTTGTTTTTGGGCATCTGCATTCAATTTGTAAAGTTTGAAACTAAGCAAGACTAGTTATGTGTGTCCAAATTTTTTTTGTTAGTTCATAAATGGTGGTATCTAAGGGTCTAATTACAATATTGCTGACCTAACCATTTTGCATCCACAATACTCTACAATTCCTTATACTGCAATGGTCAAGGTTTTTTTTCCTATTAACCTATAATTTTGTTATTTTGTTGATCATAATAAAATTTTAATTACCAAGGTTAGAATCATTATCTTTTGCGTATATGTATTATTTTTAGTCTTTATACATATTTATTTTTTCACATTAAAATATGAGTGGTGAGGTATCAATCAATGAAATAATTTAGGATGGGATGTTGTAATTATGTTAAGATATATCGCTATATTTAACCTCTGTTTGGTGAAACGAGATAGAAAAAATTAAAAATGATATAATGGACTTTTGTAGGGTAAGCTAAATGTTGGTATTTAACCTCAAGGAAAAGAAGTAGAAATCAGCCTTAAATTGGAAAGTGCACTAAATGAAAAAGACAATAGTACTACACTAAACTGTGGTAAGCATAAATATCTGAATATTTGCCTCATCTGATAGTCAATGGCAATTTTTTAATAATTTTTCAAATTGAAGGGACATTTATTTAGTGATCAAGTTTGGAAAGTTTCAACTCTTGCTTGCAAATTTATAGCATTAGGTACATTTACTATTGAATGGTTTTACTTTTGTTAATTCACACTCAAATTTTACTTATCATGCTTAGTAGTTATTAACTTTACTTCTTTTGTTCAAAATATAACTAAGCTAAGACTTAGCCATTTTAGAACATAGATAAGATTTAGCTAAGTGTTAGCATCATTATAAAGTATAAACACTAAATTATGAAATTTGGTTATAACTCCATAAATATAACTCTACTTGGAAAATAAATTCATTCATCCAAAATAGCATTGAAACAAATAAGATTTGTGACAAAAGTGAACATGTGCTATAATTCCATAATATTCTTTATATAGAGTATGAAACTTGAATGTTAAGATATCCTATACCTATATTTATTGAAAACAACCCCTTAACTATCAAGGCAACCTTCTAATTGCATAAATCTCAGTCCTTGGAGAAAGGTAGTTGGCTAAGTTGCTTCAACCAAGCTACTAAAATACATATAAATTACATGCCTACTATTAATAAAAATTGAAATAAATATAAAAAATGAATGAAAAATTCATTATTATATTTTTTTAATACTTATTGGGTAACAAATATTTAAGAATAGTGGAGACACATGTTATATAACCATCAAACAACCAAGAATTTTCTAACATAAATGTTAGTAATTCCTCCAAAATGAAAATTCTACAACTACCCTACCCTGCCCTACCCTCCTATTTAGTGCTAGTCTTTTGGTTGATTGTTTTAAGTGCTAATGATCTATCTCTATCCATTATACCTAATTTGATAATTTTTCTATAACAAAAATTCTATTGTTGCTTCCATCCTTATTTTAAGAAATAAATATTATATTTTATTACTCTCCCTATGTTATGTAAATAGAGTATTTTCTAAAATTTTAATATTTTACAACTAACACATCAATAAAAAAATCATATATTCTTGTAATAAATATTTTTTAGCAAAACAAATTAAATCAATCAAATTAGAGATACAACATTATTTTTGCATGTTACTTGCAAGATTTATTGTTAGATGATAAATACTTATGTGCTTTATTCATATATGACATATTTTTATTCTCAGTAGAATTTCAAATAAAAAAAGTTGTTCAATTTTGTAGTTGATAATGTATAAAACAAAATGGTTGTTTGCAATTGGAACTAATCAAGAATTAGTCTAAACTAGTTAGAGAAAAAAAGGTTACACAAAGAGAATTATTATTTTGTATTCTCCTAGTGTTTTGACATTCCTTAATCCAAATGTCAAACAAAATAATTTTGAATATTTAGATCTAATACACAATGTTAAAAAATGGTTGTTTGCAAATTTTAATTCTTTTTTTCCTTTTCTTCAATTGTTGTAGAAGTACCCTTTTGCTATAAGAAATAAACATGGAAGGTCTTGAAGAAAGAGAATGGATATATTGTGACAGATGTAGTAAATAATATACAGATGGAGTGGAAAAGTTTCTCAATTATGCCTTTACTAACAAGAATGATAGGGAAACAAACTTATGCTTTTCTCAAGATTATGTTTTACAAAATCTAGTAAATTGAGAACAAGCAAAAGATCACTTGATTGTTAATGGTACTATTCCATCATATGATGTTTGGTTTTGTAATGAAGAGTCAATGAGTGTGACAAATCCAAGTCATGAACGATCATGTCATGAAGCTACTAGGGGTGATGCATTATAAGAATGATATAAGATGTTTTTAGAGTGTTTTCTAAGTCTATGGACATTGACATTGGAGGAAAATATTCAGTAGAGCCATAAGTGGCAAAGGAAACCATGACTAATCAATCACATCCTGAAGTTAAGAAATTTAATTGACTAATGAAAGATAAGTATGAAAAACCATACCTAAGGTGTATAAAGTTTACCAAACTTTCTTTTTTATTGCATCTTTATCATTTGAAATGGCTGTTTGGATGAAGTAATGAATCATTTAATGCATTATTGGGACTTTTAAGTGATGCATTACTTAAAGGTGATAAGTTATCGTAATCCCTTAATAAAATAAAAAATATCATCAAGGGACTAGGTTTTAAGTATGAAAAGATCCATACATGTCCCAATGATTATATATTATTTAAGAAAGAATGGGCTAGCAATGATGCATGCTCAAAATGTGGGTCCTTTAGGTGGTAAATAATGAAAGTGAGGTAAAAAATGAGACATCAAGTTCAAAGGAAAAAAAAGGGAAAAGAAAAAGGTTCTTACCAACGTACTTAGATATTTCCCTTTAAAACTAAGTTTACAAAGATTATTCACGTCATTGAAAATCTTTGATCTCATGATATGGCATCATAAAGAATGCATTAAAGATGGCCTTTTATGACATCTTAATGATTCTAAAGGTTAGAAAACTTTTGACACTCTTCATTCATAATTTTCTAAAAACCCTTTTAATGTTCGTTTAAGCTTAACTAGTGATGGATTTTACCCTTTTGGGACAATGCAAAGTGTTTACAATATATGTCGATGATTTTAATGCCATAAAATTTTCCTCCATGACTATATATGAAGCAACCTTATTTCATCCTTTCAGTGCTCATCCTAAGACTAAAAGGGCCTAGCAATAACATTAATATGTATTTGGAACCTCTTGTAGAAGAGTTGAATGATTTATGGGAAAATAGAGTTGAAATGTATGATACCTCAATAAATGAGACATTTCAATTATGTACAGCTATCATATGGACTATCAATGATTTTTCAGCATACAATATATTATTTAGATGATGCACCTATAGTCGATTTGCATGTCCCATTTGTAATATTGACACTAACTCTAAGTGATTGAAATATGGTAAGTAATTTTGTTACCTGTGTCATCAATGTTTCTTGAGTTTAAAACATAAATATCAGTATGATGGAAAAATCATTTAATGGTACTAAAGAATTAAAACCTACATTAGCTTCAGTATTAGGATTAGTGATTTTAGATCAAATCAAAGACATCAGCTTTATAGTTGGTGGAACAAATACAGAAGCCAGTGGGGATACACCAAATACATGGAGGAAGAAAACTATCTCTTTTTTAGTTTCCTTATTGGAATGACAACCTAATGCACCATAAACTTGATATCGTGCACATAGAGAAAAATTTGTGTGATAACTTGATTTTTACATTGTTAAATATTGATAAAAAGCTAAAAGATAACTTAAGTGCTTGACTTGATTTGAAAGAAATGAAGATAAGGCCAAATTTATGGCCTTAATAATGTGGTTCTTATAGAACATTTCTTCCCCCAGCTCTTTTTACAATGGCTCAACATGAAAAGAAACTCTTCTATAAAGTACTATAAAATGTGAAGTTCCTATATGGTTATGCTTCAAATGTTTCACGTTCTATTTGCAAACATAAATTATCTGGATTAAAAAAAAATTATTTTCATGTGTTAATGCAAGAGCTTCTTCCTTTTGCATTGCAAGGAACTCTGCTTGCAAAAGTAAGTACAACTTTAATTAAATTATGCAACTACTTTCGTATACTATGTGGAAAAGTTCTTCAAGTGAAAGAATTGGAGTTTTTTGAGGAGAAAATTGCACCAATACTTTGCCAAATGGAGAAATTATTTCTGCTATCATTTTTCACTATCATTTTCTACTTGGTTATTCACTTAGCATCTGAGGTTAAGATTGCTAGACCAGTGCATTATCAATGGATGTACCCTATCAAGAGGTAAAAATAATTCTAACATTTTTATAATTCACTATGTTTGAATATGTAGTAGTTATCAAATGTTTAAAGTTAACTAAATTATTTATGGATAGGTATTTATTTACTTAAAATCATACATCTATAATCGCGTGTGAATATGTATGAATATGTAGTAGTTATAAAATGTTTAAAGTTAACTAAATTATTTATGGATAGGTATTTATTTACTTTAAAATCATACGTCCATAATCATGTGTGACCAAAAGGTTCAATAGCAGAAGCATATCTAGCAAATGAAGGTTTAATATTTTGTGCATGTTACTTGGAAAGCAGTGAGTCAAGATATTTCTAATCAAGAAAGAGTGGAATTTTTATAAAACATGAGATAGATGGAAGACTACATCAGCCATATGGGAAAATTGATGGGTTTATACTAGATGAAAAAACATGGTTGCAAGCACATTGATATGTACTCTTTAATTGTGACAGTAACCTAATGAAATCCTTGAAAAGGTAATTTTTTTTATAAAAATATTTAGATATTTTATAACACTTAATATTATTATATGTGCAATGAACATATTGCTAAAATAAAGAGAATAAATTGTAAGCATTGTTTTACACAACATGACCTACATAAATTACATTTTGAAACATTTCATGAATGGTTTAGGGAGTAAGTAAATGGTTGTGCACAATTAGTTTTGAATTATAGCAATTTGTCATTACTACCATTTATAATTTTTATTAGTGTAATTTACAATTAATTTAGGGAGGTTGACCATGCATTAGATTTGGAAACCACTAAAGATATTAAAGCTTTTACTCAAGGTCTAAGTTACTTTACACGAAGATATAAAACTTTTGATATCAATAATGGATACCGATTTCGAACAAAAGAATATGAGAAGCTAATACAAACACAAAATAGTGGTGTCATGGTTATTTCAAAGATTGAAAGCTAAGCAAGTACAAGTAGCAATGCTCCAAAATTAGGAAATGTCACTTGTTATGGATGAATGAATGATATAATTGAGTTAAACTATCATGATAATTTTGATGTTGTCCTACTCAAATGCCATTGGGTTGATGTGACTAGTATAAAAGGTATTAAGAGAGATGAGTTGGGTTTTACACTTGTGAATTTTTCCCATTTAATACATTCAAGTGATTATGAAAGTGATGAACCTTTTGTCTTTGTCAATAAAGCTTAACAAGTAATTTTTGTGCAAGATCCTAAGGAACTTGAATGCTTTATCCCCAAACCAATTAAACTAAGAGATATTTTTAACTTAGAAGAAGAAAATAATATGCAAAATGAAACCATGGTGAACCAAGCCCTATAATCAACCATATTAGAAAATGAATCTATTTTAGATCATAATTAGGTAAGGAGTGATGTTAATTGAATAGTAGTACATTTCATCTAGATTTCTAATAAGTAGGAATCTGCAAATGATGGAGTAAATGATAGTAATGAAGGAAATGGTTTTGAATAAGATACATAGGTAATTGCATTTTATAATATTTTGTTTAGTGCTAAAATTTCAAGTTTAATAAGTTTTCTTAATGAATTTTCAATACTAACATATGATTCATCATTCTATTATATATTTTTGTATGTATAATTCATGGTGCTAATATTTTGTTTCCCTGTGTAATATTTATTTTATAGTTTGAACATGACCAGAAAATGAAATCTTAGATATGCTTCTCAATCACAAGTTCATGAAGAAGTACATCCCTATATTGAGCAATTAATGAATGAACATATTGCACTAATTGATCAAGATTCACTTGACACCTATTGAGATGCAATGAATACATCTAATAACATAGAGAAAGAGGATGCAGAAAGTAATGGGGAAAGTGATATTACTTTTCTTAATCATATATTTTAGTTATATATATTTATCATTATATAAATTATATTTTGACTACTTTTTCTTAAATTTAGGTCCATCGAAGAGAAGAGTACATGAACCTACATTGTTGAAAAATGTATAGGCAATGCCTCATGGAAAAGACAATACTTGCTTAATTCAATCGCTATAACAAACCTATAAGTTCAGAAGGTAGGAAACTAGCGAGCTTTTTTTGGCATTGTTGCTAGAACTCCTCAATTAACACCTTTTCACTTTTAAGATTGGAGATTATTTCCATAAATTGAAAATAAAAAACTCTTAGAGTTTGTAAAGGTAATAAGACCAAGTTTTAGTTATTTATATGTTCTTATTTAAAGAAACAAATTGCATAATTTAACTTAAAAGTATTTTTTTATTCATAAGAGGTTTTCAATCCTTATGCGAGGGGAAGCTTTTGTCAAGAGGTCAATTAGAAGAAAATGGAGTAATTATAAATGTGAGTTGAAAAATGAGTTAACAACAAAGTATAAATTCAATAAGGACTTGCTTAACAATAGACCTTAATGCATACCAAGAGATTAGTGGAATAGTCTTATGTCTTATTACCTTGCCAATAAAAATAAGGTACAAATATTTAGTTTTAAATGATTTTCAATTTATGTTATTATTATGAACTAAAATAATTTTTTATTCATGTTAAATTGCTAGTGGCATTATTTAACAAATAAAAGTAATCATACTAAACAAAATTTCCACACACGTCAGGGTCTAAAAGCTTTTCATCTTTGATGGCAAAAATGGTATTTATGATTATATATGGCTTTATTTCAATTTATGAAATTTTGTCTTTTTTATAAAAAAAAATTAAACCTTAAGCATAAGAATTAAGATTACTTATTTATAATGTTAACATATTATATTGTCATGTTGATCAATAATTTAGATAGTTGATGGGATAGAGCCAACTAAGATTATCATGTTTCTTGAAACTCATAAACAATGAAAGGATGGCAGACCATTAAATAAAGAATCAAGATAAAAAGTTATAAGGATGTCTTCATCTATCTAACTTCTAAAATGCAATGCTTTAATTTTTTTTTTACTACCTCAAGTTCTTAGTTAACCTTGTTGAGATAGTATGGTTTTTCATGATGTATTTATGATGAAATAAAGGAAAAGATGAGCAATGTTAAGATTTTAGTTAAGCAACCTATCAAAAGTGATGCTTGTGAAGGGGATGTGTATTCTCAAGTAATGGAAGCCGAAAGAAGTGGCCACATGTGTGGGTTAGGAATTGGTCCAACCCCTAGTACTATGTGGGGTAAAAAGTCATCCTTGGAAAGCATGGAAATGGATGCTCCAACTAGTGAGACAATTCATAAGTTGGAAGAAGAAATAAGGAACTTAAAGGATAAACATATTGATAAAATGCATATAATGAAGGCAATTGATGATAAACTATTAGCTGAAATAGATTTCATGAAGTTAATAATGACTAAGTTTATTCCTCTTGAATTAATGCCATCAATCAGTAGCATAAACTTTAATACATAGGTTTTCCTTTTTAGATTGTGCATAATTTTTCACTTCCATTAGCTTATTTCTTTATATAATAGATGATATTAGTCATGTTACAAGTTATCAAATAATTTTTAATAGGTCTTGATGCTAATAGTGGTCATCAAGGAATGCATCAACAAATGCCAAGATTCCAAGTGGTTTTTTCTAATGCTCCAAATCCTTTAAATCGAGGTATTTTTTTAGTATCTTCTATATATTGTAGTTTACTTGCTTAATCCAAAATTATATGCTTTTATGGTGAATTAATAAAGTGATAAAAATAAAACCAAAATATGGTATGAACTAATCAGGATGTCATTGTTTTAGCATATTATAGCATTTATTTTGTTACCTCCCATATTGAATGTTGCTTGAAATGAATAAAAGTAGAGTTTAATGGATTAAGAATTGATAAAAGGGTAAGACTACACATGGCTGATGGGGTGAGTGATGTTTGTTCTATATGGTTAATTTGCATCATTTCTTAATTCATTCATTCTAGATTAAATCTACCATTATTTTTGTTTATTTTGTGTTATAATATTAAACTTGACATATATTATATCATATATAACAATAGCTTAATATTTTTTAGTGTAAAAAGCACATATAGCCATGACTAAAAATATTCAACAGCTAACGAGGTCTCACTATCTCTTATAGATAAAGATAGATAAGATTTTCAAAAATAAAAAGTGAAGGGGTATTGCAAACAATAGTAGACTAGGATAGATTTAATTATTTTGGGAATCAATTTTACATGAATGAAATAGGAAGTAAGAGTTCACATATAAGAATTCTAATATAGGTTCCATAAAAAAAGTAAATAGAATAACGAAGGCAAGTGGAATAGTAAGTGTGCTTGGAGGACATGTTAAAAAATATGGTAATACATGTCGTAGTAACACATATTTAGCTATCATTGTTTGCCTTAGATGATGAAAAGCTTTAAAAACTAGATACTACTTTTTTAGCTACTTTTGCACATAGAAAGCACCATCAATTATTTTGGTAACATAATAAATACTTTAATATGACAAAGCTAAATAATATAGTCTACAAATAATCTATTAATTTAGCCACCTATTTTGTTTATTTTAATCCTTGTTAAGTGCTAATCTATGATTAAACTAAAATGTTATTTAAGCTTTGGGTCATTTAAGCTTCAATCTTGAGTTATTTTATTTGTGTAGCTTTCTGGTAGTTTTTTCAAGTTTTAAAGCTCTGGTAAATCATCTAGTTTGCAACCATTCTCCAACTAAGTTAAAAAACAAGAAAAGGAAGGGAAAGATTTCTTAATGTATTTTGTTAGTGTGCTAGATATCTTTCCTTTAATATAACTATATTATTTGACAATTTTATTATCTTTTTTAGGTCATACATTGTGAATCAATAAAGAGTTCAATGAAGGATTGATTTTCTATTACAAGTGCTAGAGATCAATTTCAAGACTCTTTTTTTTTTGGGTTTAAGTCAAAACTTATTTTGGAGATAAATCTTTAGACTTAGTTTGTTAATAATTATGTAAAGACATATTAAATATTATTCCTTACTATTAGGATAGCTTTTTTGGGAAAAATTTAGACATCAATGATGTAAACTTATTTGAATTTCAATATTTAATGTTAATACATTGTGATTTTAATGTTTTAATTGATGTTTTCAATAATTAATTTGATACATAATTGTTAGAAATCTAATAAATTATAATAAAAAATATGCTTATGAATAAAATTTGATTTAAATATAAATTAATAAAAAAATTAAATATTTATAGTGGCAATAATAATTGTTACTAAATTGTTATTAGTTTTATTAAATTCTTATTATATTAATGGCAATAATTAATTGCCATAAGATGATTTTAGTATCAATAACAATTGCCATTAAATGATACATTTTATGTATTTTAATTAAATGATTTAGTTGCTATTATTATTGCCACTAAAAGTTGTTAGCATATGTGTCTGATTTTAATAGGAATTATACAGGGCTTCACTACCATTTTTGTTAATTGCTACTATATATTTTAGTGACACTACATATACTAGCAATTGTTTAATTGCTAGTAAAACATTTAGTAGCAATTATTATTGCCAGTAAAAGTAATTTTAATTGCCACTAAAAGTAATAATTGGCATAGTGTATGATAATTGTAACTTCAACACATCATCAACCACGAAAGTCAATTTTTTTATTTACTTCTAGTTGGTGGTTAAATAATTGAACAAAAATTTAGATTTAGAAAGTCGACAATATATAGGGTGGAAGAGGGTTATTCAATGTTATCTTAATGAAGTTTGTATGACTGATCGCCTCACTAAAGATCCACCCACTGATGATACAAAGGAAAAGTGAATTGTGAAAGATTGATGATTACTTGAATTAATATGTAATACTGTAACTTCTAAGGTTGATGATAATATTGTGCACTTGAAACAGTTAAAAAATTTTAGGACACTCTTGAATCACTTTATTCTACAAAGGACAATATGCACCAAATTTATGGTTTAACTCGATTATTAATTCATCCTGATATAACTAGTAAGACCCTATCTCAGATCTATATAATCTTTATTGAACCTTTTAACAATGGTGTTCTTTTTTACCTATTATTACTGATGTTGATGCAATGCATTCTCAATGAGAATAATTTGGTGCTATATGTTTTCTAATGGCATTGCCCTCAGAACTTAGTACTGTCCATCAATAAATTTTGTCCAATTTTGATTCTATCACTATGAAATTTTTTTTATCATATTTAATGAGCATATAGTGACTCATCTTCTTCTTCTACACATATAAATAAGTCATTTGCCTTGGTTGGTTCTGGTAGTCATGGTGGTCATGGTAGTACTCGAGGTGGCAGAAGGGAAAAGGTAGATGACGAACTGATTCTAATAGGTGTGGTGATCTTAATGGAGGTAGTATTGTTTCTTGCTACTACTACAAAGAGCTTGGACATATTAAGAAGTTTTACCCTAAGTTACTTAAGAAAAATACACCATAATCTCAGTTTGCATATGTTACCATAAATAATCAGGCACAAGATATTGATGATAATGGTACTATAAGTTTGTTAAGGAGTGAGTATGGTGAGTATTTATAGTTCCAAGCATTCTAACAACAGCCACCCACTTAATCTGTTGCTACATTAGCATAAACAAGTAATCATACTACATGCCTTTCCCATACTAATTCTAAATGGATTATTGATTTCGGTGCTATTAATCATTTGATGAGTCAAATAGGTATTATATCTTCTTTTTTACCCTCTTCTTCTTCTTATATTACTTTAGCTAATGGCTCCAAAGCATCTGTTATTGGTTGTGGTGTGGTGGATATTACCCCTAATATATTATTGTCTAATGTATTATGTCTTTCAAACTTCCTATTTAATTTACTTTTAGTCAGTCAAATGACACGTACCTATAATTGTGATATCTTCTTTTTTCCTACCTATTATGTCTTTTAGGATCTTAGGACGAAGAAGATTTTTAGTAGGAGGTATGAATCTAGTGGCTTGTATGCTTTTAAAGAAAGAGTTCCTTGGCTAATTGTTGCTGTTACTACTATCACTCTACACCAACTTCATTGTTGCTTGGGCTATCCATCCTTGTCAACTTTGTAAAAATTATTTCCTAGTTTTAATTCTTTATCTAGTTTAGATTATAAGTCATGTCAATTTGCTAAACAACATTGTTGGTCTTATGTCTCTCAAGTCAATAAGTGGGTCGTATCTGTATTTGAGTTAATACATTCAGATATTTGGGGTCCTTACCCAGTAGTTTCTAAGTTTAGTTTTTAGTATTTTTGTTATTTTTATAAATGACTATTCAAGATTTACTTGGCTTTATTTAATGAAGAATTGATTAGAGTTATTTGATATTTTTCATACTTTTCATGCTGAAATTTTAAATTAATTTAATACATCTATTCATTATTTTCGTATTGATAATGCTAAAGAATACTTTTCTGCTCCATTTTCATCTTATTTGTCCCAGCATAGAATTATTTATGAATGTTCTTATGCAGTTACTCCACAGCAAAATAAGGTAGCTAAACGAAAAAATTTCACTTAATGGAAGTTTCACGTGCTTTATTGTTTCAAATGAAAATACCTAAGATTTTTTAGGTAGATGCAATTTCCACAACTTGTTTCTTGATTAATCGAATGTCTTTTTCAATTCTTGATGGTCAGGTATCTTACTCTATTTTATTTCTTTCTTGATCTTTGTTTCATTTATCTCCACGTATTTTTAGGTGTACTTGCTTTGTTCAAGATCATCATCCTCAGGTATCTAAACTTGATCCACAATCTTTGAAGTATGTCTTTCTTGGTTATTCTCATACATAAAAAGGGTATCGATGTTATTCTCCTAATCTGCATCGTTATATTGTTTCATCTGATATTACATTTTTTTAATCCATTCCCTTTTTTAGCTTTCATAACACTTCATCCTCCATAATTGAGACTGATTCTCTTCATGCACAATTCCTTATGTATTCTTCTCCTCAGACATCTTCGGTCCCTCCAGATAACAATTGGGTTCATCCTCTTATTAAAAATGTTTACTCCACAGGAAGCAGGTACTAGTAGCAGCATCTCCCCTACATGACAATGCTGACAAAATTGAAATTGCAAACATTATTGATGAATCATCGACTTCATCCCCTTTACCGATTTCTTCCTCATCAGATCCTCCTCCATTGTTATTTGACCTTGATACCCCTATTGCTTACCAGAAATGTAAACGTACTTGCACTCAGCAAGGTAACACTGATCATGCTTACTCTATTTCTACTTGTGTATCCTACACTTCTTTGCCTTTGTCCACTCAATCATTTATTGCCTCGCTTGACTTCATTATTGTTCTTAAGTCATATTTAGAAGCTTTTTCTCATGATGGGTGGCATGCTAATATGGAGGAAGAGATGATAGCTCTTGAGGCAAATCAAATATGGGATCTTATGCCTTTATCTGATGGTAAACAATCCATTGGTTATAAATGGATACTTATTGTGAAAGTGAATTTGAATGATTCTATTGTTCATTTAAAAGTACAGTTAGTAACTAAGGGATATGCTCATATTTATGTTATTGATTACTCAAAAACCTTTTTCCTCGTGGCCAAAATTACTTCCGTTAGATTACTTATCTTTCTTGCTACTACTAATAATTGGTCTCTTCACTAGTTGGATGTTAAAAATGCTTTTTTACATAGAGATTTGCATGAAGAAGTGTATATGGAGCAACCACTTGAACTTATTGCTCAAAGGGAGTCTGGGAAGGTATTACATTTGAAGAAGTCATTATATAGATTCAAACAATCTCCTCGGGCTTGGTTTGAAAGATTCAATAAAGTGGTAACAGAGTTTAGGATGAAAAAAGGTGACCATCATCATTCAATTTTTTATAAACAATCAGATTCTGGTTGTATTCTTCTCGCTATTTATGTGGATGATATTATGATCACTGGTAGCGATAGATTGAGTATTTCAAAATTAAAATTCTTTCTTCAACTAAGTTTTAGACTAAAGACTTGGGAGCACTCCAATATTTTTTAAGGATTGGAATTGCTTAAGGAAGGAAAGGAATCTTCTTATCTCAGAGAAAATATGTGTTCTTGATCTCTTGAAAGAAACAGGGATGCTTAGTTCTATACCATGTGATACTCCTATGATTCCGAATGTTAAACTTAACTTGGAAGATAGAGAGTTGTTAGAAGATCCAGAGAGGTATAGAAGACTAGTGGGTAAATTGAACTACCTTACCATAACTAAACCTAACATTGCCTTTTTGGTAAGTGTAGTAAGTCAATTTATGAACTTTCTAAGAACGTCTCACTACGATGCAGTCATGCACATTTTGAAATATCTCAAAAAGGCACATGGTCGTGGAATTTCATATAAAAATCATGGTCATTGCAGAATACAAGGCTTCTCTAATGCAGATTGCATTGGATGTCCTATAAATAGAAGGTCCACCTCTAGGTATTGTGTGTTTGTTGGTAGGAGTCTTGTATCTTGGAAAAGTAAGAAAAAAGTAGTGGTATCGCATTTAAATGCAAATTCTGAATATCGAGCTATGGCCTATGCCACATCAGAGCTTGTATGGATTTCCTATCTTTTTCATCAACTTGGATTTAAGCCTTATGAAATTATACAATTATGGTGTGAAAATAGAGAACCTACACATATTGCTACAAATCTAGTTTTTCATTAATGCATAAAACATATAGAAGTTGATTGTCATTTTACTAAAGCCATTCTAAGAAAATAGGTTGATGATATTTGTAACAAGCTGGGCATATTTTATATTTATGCTCCAACTTTAAGGGAAGTATTAGTAGATAAGTAGTTTTATGTCCCACATCATTTATTTTTGATGATATGTATTTTATATTATATTCTATATAGTAATTGCCTAACTTAATTGAGGTTATAACTTCAACAATTACTCTTTCTTAACACTAAGAAAAAAGTTAACAATTTTTATTTTTTATTAAGTGAATACCTACATCGATATTTAAATTCTTTTTTATTTATTTTAAACAACTACGTTATTTAATAATTTTTTTGTTTAAATAAATTTTAAATAAATAAATTAGCAATTTGAACATTTTGATCCTGTTTGGCAATTATTAATTATATGCTTTGGAGTCTTATAAAGTTAAGACATTGATTTTGTAGGTCTGTCATGATCGAATTCTAACTAAATGTAGAATTGCTAAGTAGGGTCATGGTCCTGCTAGCCATAAAGAATGTTGTAGCTTGAGGAATTTACTTTGCATGCCATTTACAATTGTAGAAAAGCAATTGGTATTCAAAAAGTGTTGATTCCCTATGACAGATTTGTTAAGTTTATGCTATTTGATTTAAAAGACTAGTGTTATGCCAATTTGAATCAATCTATGGGGTACCTAGCTAGTTTATCATGAGTAGACATATGGACTATTGCTATACGATTTCTATGGTCTTGGAGAACAAGGATTTGCATTAGGAATCTTTTTCCTGGATATACAATCTGTTGGGAATTCGAATTATCACATGCAGTGGAATTTTAAATTTTGATCCGAATTCTACCTAGGATCCATGCAAAAAGCATGAGTCAATGATTAGGGTTTTACCTATTGGGCACTCGTGTTTCTACTGATCAAAACTTGAGAGCGGATGAATCAAACACCGACCGGAAGGTACAGCGTCTCTACGGTATCCACACGGAGTGAACAACGACCTCTCACCCTCCACGCGTCTGCTAGGATGCGTTTTTCTCTCTAAGAATTAGGATTTGATGTTTTTTGAGTGATTTAGGGTTTATATGGAAGCTTAAAACGTGATTATTAAGTGCTACCCTCAAGTCCCTTTTTATAGAACTTAGGCAAGCCATAATCCTAGTCCTACTAGGATAATGCTTCCAAAATCCTAATCACACTTAACAACTCATCTTATCCTTATCCTAGAGATAATGGGAAGAGATAAGACTTATCTATTAATTATCTAATATTAGATAATGATATTATCTCATAATATAAATATCTTAATATTAGATAATTGCATATAGTTATCAAATATCAAAATAATATTATCTCATAATATATTTATCTAATATCTGATAAGATAATTACTTGATATTACTTTAATATCAAATAATATCACATAATATATATATATATATATATATAAAACGTGAATTTATTATTCTTAATAATATATATGCACGAAAATAAGTCCAATTAATTGGATATTAATATAATTAAAGTCCAATTAATTATTGTCTTATTCCTACTCCTTTTGTGTGACCCTGTAGGTTCTTACTACGTTGACAATGACTTATTATTGAGCCATAGACAGCGAGCGGTATCTAGCAATACATCACTGCCACTCAAGTAGTAAGAATGTCTGTGATTCGACATCCACCTAATACATGATCAACGTTTTACATCATAACCCTTTTGTAATAATATCCAAATTGAACTGGAGGCATGGAATGTGTCATCCTCGTCAATGTTCAATTTATATTTCTTGATACTGAGCAGACTTAAAATAAATAATTAATATCACATATTAATTCAACTGAGCATGGCCATGCATTTCTAAGTCTCACTCAATCAAGGGGCCCAAGGATATTTCTCTTTTATACAAGAGTAACAAAATCCCATTTACATCACTCACTTCCCTCTGCATGATTTATGACACACCCAATCAATGCCCTACTTGTCACTTGATTAAAGGTGACATAGGACAATATTAAAGTGAGTAATTCCTCATGTAGGGAACCGTAATGACTTCAGGTCAAAGGTTTATGCGTAGTTGTGATCATATGAGAATAACTTATGACACGTTTATCCATGCAATATTCTCATAGTGGGTCAGTCCAGTACATTGTTCACTAGCAATGTACTCATGTATTGATTTGATATCACATATCCATGATTCGTAATCATCAGTCACTATACATGCTAGTCTCGATGTATTATTACTATCCTTTTTCATAATAATACTTGACTAGGGGCATTTTAGGAATAGCAAAGCTATTCCAAGGATAATTATTATATTAAGTTATAAATTGCGCATAATAATAATAAAAACAAAATATAATAATTAAATTACCTAAAATAAAATATAATACATTATGTATAACTCTAATCATCTTATATGATTGGTTCTAGGACACACACCAACAATCTCCCACTTGGACTAGAGCCAATCACTCATGTATCTAATACCAAGTGACATAGTATGACCATCATGCTTTTTCTGCGTTAAAGGCTTTGTCAGTGGGTCGGCGATATTATCATCTGTTGGTACTTTACATATCTTCACATCTCCTCTATCGATGATTTCTCGAATGAGATGGAAGCGCCTAAGTATATGTTTGGATCGCTGGTGAGATCTAGGTTCCTTGGCTTGTGCAATGGCTCCATTGTTGTCATAATAGAGATCTACTGGGTTTGCAATGCTAGGAACAATGCCAAGTTCAGTAATGAACTTTTTGATCCAAACAGCCTCTTTTGACGCATCAGATGCAGCAATATACTCAGCCTCTGTAATAGAGTCGGCCATTGTTTCCTGCTTTGAACTCTTCCAGCATACAGCACCACCATTCAGGCTAAATACATAAGCCGACTGCGATCTAAAGTCATCCTTGTCGGATTGGAAACTGGCATCAGTGTAACCTTTTACAACAAGTTCTTCATCTCCTCCATATATTAAGAATGAATCCTTAGTCCTTATTAAGTACTTAAGGATATTCTTAACGGCAGTCCAGTGAGGTTCACCTGGATTTGACTGGTACCTGCTCGTCATGCTTAAAGCATACGAGACATCAGGACGAGTACATATCATGGCATACATGATAGATCCAATTGCTGACGCATATGGCATCTTATTCATCCGGTCCTTCTCATCTTGTGTCGAAGGACACTGAGTTTTGGACAAATTTATGCCATGTGACATAGGCAAAAATCCTCTTTTAGATTCTTGCATGTTAAACCGTTTTAACACTTTATCTATGTATGTACTCTGACTTAGGCCAAGCAATTTTCTTAATCTATCTCTATAGATCTTAATACCTATTCATCGAGAAACAATTCCCTAACCAAGTCTTTACTGTTTGCAGTGTAGGGATATCATTTCCGATGAGTAGTATATCATCCACATACAATACAAGAAAAATAATTGTGCTCCCACTAACCCTTTTGTAAACACAAGATTTATCTTCATTTTTGATGAAACCAAATTCTTTGATTGCCTCATCAAAACAAAGATTCCAACTCCGTGAAGCTTGCTTTAATCCATAAATGGATCGTTGTAGCTTACATACCTTTCCAGCAGTTTCAGGAATGGCAAAACCCTCGGGCTGTGTCATGTACACATCCTCGAGGAGCTTTCCATTAAGAAAAGCAGTTTTGACATCCATCTGCCAGATTTCGTAATCATAAAAAGCTGCAATAGCAAGCAAAATCCGGATAGATTTAAGCATGGCAACTGGGGAATAGGTCTCATCATAGTCTATACCATGAACTTGCCTATAACCTTTTGCGACTAATCGTCCCTTAAAGGTTTGCACGTTACCATCCATGTCAGTTTTCTTCTTGAAAACCCATTTGCACCCAATGGGTTTTACCCCTTCAGGTGGATCAACCAAAGTCCATACTTGGTTAGTATACATGGAATCCATCTTAGATTTCATGGCCTCAAGCCACTTCTCAGAGTCTGGCCCTTTTATAGCTTCTTGGTAAGTTGTAGGCTCATCTTAATCCATGAGCAAAACATCACCATTTTGAGTTACAAGAAATCCATATCTCTCGGGCTCATGGCGTATCCTACCAGACTTACGTGGGCCTTGTGTTACTTGAGCTAGTTCCTGACCCACAACATCTTGTGGTCCTTTTCCAGGCTCTATTATAGGTTTAGTGTTACTTTGTGGGTCTCGTACTTCTCCGATTTCTACTTTTCTCCCATAGTTTTTCTTAGAGATAAATTCTCTTTCCAAAAAAATACCAGTTTGTGCGACAAACACTTTGCCTTCAGTAGGATTATAGAAATAGTATCCCTTAGTTTCCTTAGGATACCCCACAAAGTAGCACTTATCCGATTTGGGTCCAAGCTTATTAGAAACTTGACGTTTTACATAGGCCTCGCAACCCCAAATCTTCATAAAAGACAAGCTAGGACGTTTCCCAGTCCATATCTCATATGGAGTCTTTTGAACCGTTTTAGAGGGAACACGGTTGAGCGTAAAAGCAGCTGTCTCTAGAGAATGCCCCCAAAAGGAGATTGGAAGATCTATATGACTCATCATAGATCGTACCATGTCTAACAAGGTACGATTCCTCCTTTCTGAAACACCATTCCATTGTGGCGTTCCAGGTGGAGTGAGTTGTGATACTATACCACACTCCTTTAGATAGTCATCAAATTCTTGGCTTAAGTATTCTCCACCTCGATCTGATCGAAGTGTTTTAATACTTTTACCAAGTTGGTTTTGCACTTCATTCTTGAATTCCTTGAACTTTTCAAAGGATTCTGATTTGTGTTTCATAAGATACACATATCCATATCTACTGAAATCATCAGTAAATGTAATGAAGTACTGAAAACCTCCTCTAGCAGGTGAACTAATGGGCCCACATACATCAGTATGTATGAGACCCAATAGATCATTAGCCCTTTCACTGTGTCCAGTGAATGGTGTTTTAGTCATTTTTCCTAGCAAACAAGATTCGCATATTTCATATGATTCAAAATCAAATGAATCCAAGAATCCATCCTTATGAAGCTTGGATATGCGCTTCTTATTTATATGGCCCAAACGACAATGCCAGAGATAGGTTGGATTTAAATCATTTGATTTAAATTGCTTAGTGTTTATGTTATAGATAGGCATTTCAAGATCAAGAATATAGAGCCCATTGAACATTTGTGCACTGCAGTAAAACATTTCATTTAAATAAACTAAACAACTTTTGTCCTTTATTATAAATGAAAAACCTTTCTTGTCCAAACAAGAAACAGAAATAATATTCCTGCTGATAGCAGGCACAAAATAACAATCCTCTAATTCTATTACTAAACCAGAAGGTAAAGATAGATAATATGTCCCTACAGCTAGCGCAGCAACTCTTGCTCCATTGCCAACTCGTAGGTCCACTTCGCCTTTAGCTAGAGTCCTACTCCTTTGTAGTTCCTGCACATTTGTACAAATGTGAGAACCGCATCCGGTATCTAATACCCAAGATGTAGAAGTTGAAACATTAATTTCTATAACATAGATACCTGAAGCGGAAGTCTCACTTCCCTTCTTCTTTTTCAGATCTTCCAGATAGACCTTGCAGTTTCTTTTCCAATGTCCGGTTTGACCGCAATGGAAGCATGTCCCTTCCTTAGCCACACCCCATTTTGGTTTCAGCGCAGAGGATTTAGAGTTGGGCTTGCCTTTGGATTTGGAATCCTTCTTGTTTTTGCCCTTGCCTTTTCCTTTTCCTTTGCCCTTTTGAACCATCATTATGGTATTAGGCTTAATCTTTTACAAATTTTGTTCAGCAGTTCTTAACATGCTTAACAATTCTGGCAGTGGTTTGTCAATTTCATTCATGTTGTAATTCATGATAAATTGACCATAACTCTGTGGCAACGATTGCAGAATTAAGTCAGTGGCTAACTCTTGACCTAGTGGTGCACCCAATCTTTCAAGGTTCTCAACATACCCAATCATTTTGAGTACATGAGGCCCAATAGGGTTTCCTTCTGCCAGTTTGCACTGAAACAAGGCTTTTGTCACCTCAAACCTCTCATGTCGAGCTTGACCTTCATAAAGCTTCTTAAGATGCTCAAGCATGTCATAAGCTTCCATGTTCTCATGTTGCTTCTGAAGCTCAGAGTCCATGGTAGCCAACATGAGACAACCGATATCTAATGCGTCATCATGATGCTTCTTATAAGCATCCTTTTGAGCTCGAGGGGCAGTAGCTTCAGGTTCTTGAGGAACAGGTCCCTCTAGGACATACATTTTACGCTCATGTTTGAGGACTATCCTCAAATTCCTGTACCAGT
Source organism: Sindora glabra (assembly GCA_020226215.1). NCBI lineage: Eukaryota > Viridiplantae > Streptophyta > Magnoliopsida > Fabales > Fabaceae > Sindora > Sindora glabra. Next base: position 65,681,198 of record CM035228.1, read on the forward strand.
CCAGGAAGTTTGTTCCATTCAGTTTGTCCTTCTCAAGGACCGATCGCAGTGATAAGTTATTTGATGTATTAGCCATTGGTTATCTACGACAGAAATATGCAAAGTAAGTATTAAATTTAAAACATTTAATAAGGTCTTTTATTAAATGTACCTCCCACTATTTCATTCAAATTAATAGCCCTCACTATTAATTCGGAAAGTCATAGTATTTAAGCTTTCTAGTGGGCCAAGATCCATATTTCACCAAGCTTTAAGTTAGCTTTGGCTAATCACTTAAAACTTAGTTATTTAGGTAAGCAACACTTGTCAATTGTATCATATACAACTCTTGGATAGTTGGGTGAACAACATTTGTCCTAGTCCATCTTATGAACTAAAGCCCAACTCTATGCCTCTAGGTCTCAATCCTATTGAGATATCCTAGTTAAGTCAGACCCAATATTTGACATTCGGATATCACTATTATCCAGTCGCATCTCACCAAGATAAACGAGGTACCTTGCTTTGGCAAACCAACCTTATGTCGATCGAGGCCTTGATGAGTGCCAAATATTGGAAGGCATCATTAATTATTACTGACTTAATATTTTGGATGAGGGATTTCAACTTAATTATTATCAGAGCTCACCATAACTAGCCTATTTATTCATGCAGTATATCTAGCATATCTCATATATCATATAAAGTAAATGAATAAAATAGACTACCATATATCATATATCATGCAATGAATAGAACTATCACATAGTAGGAACACATTCTATCACATAATAAATGCATGCTCATCAATATCATCACATAATAAAGAAATCAATATGTCGCATAGTATGGCCCAAAATTCTATTTTCTAATGACATTCCTAACTAACTCCTTAGCTTCTTCTTGTCTCATAGCTCCTTAGCTTCTCCTTGTTCCAAGCAAAGAATACTCCATTGCAATTACAAATTTACAACAGAAACCCCGAGTTACATTCGGGGGGAATTGAGATGAGAAGAGAATATACATTAGAGAAATAGAGGAAGACACGACACGCAGGTCGTATTTTAAAATCCATCCATTAAAAACTCCAAGGGCCATACTATGCAACACATTCATGCATCATATGTAATAATTGCTAAGAAATATATGTAACCAAGATAAAGAGGATGATTGACATATATATATTTCATAACATCTTTATCATAAAAAATCATGTTTTAAAACGGCGCCTTAAGAACAAAAACAATTTTTGACATTCAAATTTTGATTCATTTTGCCAACAATTGACACACCCCAAGTCGAACAATTCGACTATATGATTGACATTCAAATCATAGTTTAAAATAGGATTTACATCCTAAACACTTTGAATAATTTTAATCATATCAAAACAGATCCAGCCATATTCAAATAATTTAAAGCATACATATACCTCATAGACCAGATTCAACTTAATCATATTAAACGAATTTAAACAAGTCTTTACAGATTCAGAATTAATCACATCAATTCTATGCTGACTAGGTTATATGCTTTAAATGCAGAGAACATCACATGTTCAGAACAGATTCTACGCATATATGAAGCAGAAAAACGCATGATCATATTCATACAATTAATCTCATCAATTGATAATCTGATTCAAAATTCAAATCATATATATCATATATATATTTACGAAATCAGAATCATACACGAGTAAACATATATCTCATATATATCTAGTTTATACAGAAATTGATTTGATATTAATTTATCACATAAATATTCATCAAAACGTGTAACTTCTGATTTAAACCGAAACAGATTTGACATGTATTTATCATATAAATATTCATCAAAAACAGTAAAACACATAATCAGAACTATATATTTTGCAAGAAGCTCTGATACCACTGTTGGGAATTCGGATTATCACATGCAGCGGAATTTTAAATTTTGATCCAAATTCTACCTAGGATCCATGCAAAAAGCATGAGTCAATGATTAGGGTTTTACCTATTGGGCACTCGTGTTTCTACTGATCAAAACTTGAGAGCGGATGAATCAAACACCGACCGGAAGGTACAGTGTCTCTACGGTATCCACACGGAGTGAACAACGACCTCTCACCCTCCACGCGTCTGCTAGGATGCGTTTTTCTCTCTAAGAATTAGGATTTGATGTTTTCTGAGTGATTTAGGGTTTATATGGAAGCTTAAAACGTGATTATTAAGTGCTGCCCTCAAGTCCCTTTTTATAGAACTTAGGCAAGCCATAATCCTAGTCCTACTAGGATAATGCTTCCAAAATCCTAATCACACTTAACAACTCATCTTATCCTTATCCTAGAGATAATGGGAAGAGATAAGACTTATCTATTAATTATCTAATATTAGATAATGATATTATCTCATAATATAAATATCTTAATATTAGATAATTGCATATAATTATCAAATATCAAAATAATATTATCTCATAATATATTTATCTAATATCTGATAAGATAATTACTTGATATTACTTTAATATCAAATAATATCACATAATATATATATATATATAAAACGTGAATTTATTATTCTTAATAATATATATGCACGAAAATAAGTCCAATTAATTGGATATTAATATAATTAAAGTCCAATTAATTATTGTCTTATTCCTACTCCTTTTGTGTGACCCTGTAGGTTCTTACTACGTTGACAATGACTTATTATTGAGCCATAGACAGCGAGCGGTATCTAGCAATACATCACTGCCACTCAAGTAGTAAGAATGTCTGTGATTCGACATCCACCTAATACATGATCAACGTTTTACATCATAACCCTTTTGTAATAATATCCAAATTGAACTGGAGGCATGGAATGTGTCATCCTCGTCAATGTTCAATTTATATTTCTTGATACTGAGCAGACTTAAAATAAATAATTAATATCACATATTAATTCAACTGAGCATGGCCATGCATTTCTAAGTCTCACTCAATCAAGGGGCCCAAGGATATTTCTCTTTTATACAAGAGTAACAAAATCCCATTTACATCACTCACTTCCCTCTGCATGATTTATGACACACCCAATCAATGCCCTACTTGTCACTTGATTAAAGGTGACATAGGACAATATTAAAGTGAGTAATTCCTCATGTAGGGAACCGTAATGACTTCAGGTCAAAGGTTTATGCGTAGTTGTGATCATATGAGAATAACTTATGACACGTTTATCCATGCAATATTCTCATAGTGGGTCAGTCCAGTACATTGTTCACTAGCAATGTACTCATGTATTGATTTGATATCACATATCCATGATTCGTAATCATCAGTCACTATACATGCTAGTCTCGATGTATTATTACTATCCTTTTTCATAATAATACTTGACTAGGGGCATTTTAGGAATAGCAAAGCTATTCCAAGGATAATTATTATATTAAGTTATAAATTGTGCATAATAATAATAAAAACAAAATATAATAATTAAATTACCTAAAATAAAATATAATACATTGTGTATAACTCTAATCATCTTATATGATTGGTTCTAGGACACACACCAACACAATCCTATAAAGATGGTTTTGCATTATGTTGAAGTTCAGGAATCTTTAACTAGGCTAACAACTTATGAGCACTAAGAATGCAAATAGTAGTTCATTTAGGATCTTCCTTCTGAAGGTTAGGTGAAATTAAAGTAAAAAATTTTCCATTTAAAGTAAAGTGTGGTAGTATTATCAATTAAAAAGAAAATTTTTGCTTAATACAAGAGGTCATAACCAAAGTGATGTTTCATCTTGATAGGTTAAGGTTTTTTAATTATGTTCAAATAAGTAGAAGAGGGCATTGATCCTTTATGCTACGCAATTTTAAAAGGAGGCAACTTTGTTAGCCTTAGCCCCTATTTCCAATTTTAAAATTTTTTTTTATGATAATAAACCATTGGAATTATGTTAAGTGATGAAAGTCTTATCATTCAAATTAGGATTATAATCTCTTTGTAAAAAGGAATTTTTCATTAAAAAGAGTTCAAGATTCTCATAAAAAGAAAACATCAATTGTTGTGCCTTTTTTGTTAGAAAATATTTTTGATTTTTACATTTGAAAAGTTTGTTGTTCTTCACTTGCAAAAGTCTTTTTCTTTATACATGAATTAACTCACCAATCGATTTAGGCATCCAGAAAGCATTTCAGGATGCATGAATCGATTCACCAATCAATTCATGTATGAAAGCATTTCTGGATATATGAATCGATTCACTAATCGATTCCAGGCATCCAGAGAGCAATCTGAAATGCATGAATCGATTTACCAATCGATTCAAGTATCAAGCAAACTAAATATATGAGTCGATTCGCCAATCGACTCCAATCTTCCAAAATCTAAATGAGGTTAAGTGAATCAATTAGCCAATCAATTCATTTCACAAATTTTTTAAAAATGAATCGATTCATCAAGCCTTTTTCAAAATTTTCAAGTGTGCTTGAATCGATTCACTAATCGATTTATAAGGCGCCAACTGCTCTCTAACGGCTATTTTCTCTGAGTAACGAATTTTTACCTTTCCCAAACTCTATATAAAGGTATCATTTCAATTCAAAACATAAAGAGTGAGCTTATATTATTACATAGGCATAACAAAACATCTTTTCTTGAGAATCTTTAAGCTTATCTAATTAAATCATTCCTCTGTCAGTACTTTCTTGTGTAATCCATCTTCTAAGAGACTAAAAGCCTATCATTTGTACTAGTTATTCTCACTTGTTGAAAACTAGGGTGAGGCATCCCTAGAAACTTCAAGAGTGGTGAATCTCTTGTGATATTCAAAGCTTTGAGAGAGGTTTCTCAAAGGGATTATTGGAAGAAAGAAACAAAGTCTGTACCGAAGCTTCTTCAAATGCCCAAAACTTGAAGGGATAGTGATCAAGAGTTGAAATCCAAGTCAAAGAGGCTTAGTAGTGGATGTATATCTTGAAGTGCTGGATCTTTAAGGCTGGAACCACTATAAATAACAGTGTTTGATCTCTCTTTCCCTTATCTCTTTATTTATCTGAAATTACTCTGTTTTCCTTATCTGGTCCTTTCTATGAAAAACCTTTATTTGTGCTTATATTACTAATGTGTTTTCATATTATCATTTATATATAACCTGGTTGCTTAAATTTTTTAAAAACCCAATTCACCCCCCTCTTAGGTAAAATCAAGGTTAACAATTAGTATCCGAGCTTGACTCTTGGTATAAGATTTAACAATCTCAAGAGGATCCTGTGGACTTGTCTAGTGCTAGTATTTTACTTGAGTGTCCTCCACTAAATAAACCACCAGGCTTTAATGGATAAAATTATACATATTGGAAACAAAAAATGAAGGACTTCATAGAAGCTACTAATATTGATATGTGGGACTTGATTGAAAGTGGTTATAATTTACCAATGAAAAGAGAAAATAATGTAGAAATATTAAAACTAAGATCTGAATGGACTGAAGAAGAGAAAAGAAAACATTAACTTCACTCTAAAGCTAAATGGATTTTGTCGAATGCTTTATGGCCTAATGAATATGAGAGAGTATCAAATTGTATGACTGCTAAAGAGATGTGGGATGTACTTGAAATAGCTCATGTAGGCACAACCCAAGTTAAAGAAAGCAAAATGCACACACTAGTTTATCAATATGAATTATTTAGAATGAATGATGGAGAATCCATTAAAGAAATGATGTAAAGATTTACTGCTCTTGTTAATCAATTAAGTCTTCATGGTAGGCATCTTATAGATGGTGAACTAGTCCACAAAGTGCTGAGATCATTAACTATAGAGTGGCAACCAAAAATAACTGTTGTCAAGGAAGTAATGAAGATAAAAATGCCATCCTTACAAGATTTATTTGGAAATTTGGAAGAACATGAGCTGGAATTAAAGAGATAAGCAAATGACAACGAAAGAAAGAAGAAATCCTTGGCTCTGAAAGCAGATACAAATGCAAATGAAGACAACAGTGATGAGAATTGTCAAGAAGAAATATTTGATGCATCATTAGAAGATGATTTGGCTCTCCTTACCAAAAAATACCAGAAAGCTCTCAGAAGAATAGGAGGAAGAAGGAAAATGTCACAAGGAAATAGAAATGCAAACAAAAGGGAAGCTAGCAAGCAAGCAATCCCAACTTGCTATAAGTGCAAGAAACAAGGACATATTAAATTTGACTGCCCTGTCTACTTAAAAAAGTAACTGGAACTTGAGAAAAAGAAAAATAAGAGCTCTTACAAGAAAGCACACTTAGCAACTTGGGGAGATGATGATGAGATCGATTCATGTGATGAAAATAACAAAGATGAAGAAGCCCTGCTGTGCTTGATGGCTCTTAGAGAAAAAGATGGAGATAAGGTATCTATCTCTAGCCTTGATGAAGAACTAGAATACATTCTTTCTGATTTAAATATAGAACTGATTAAAGCCAAAAGAAATATTGAACTTTCAAAGAAGTTGATATCTTCCTTGAAAAACAATATTAATTAACTTGAAAAAGAGAATGAGGAGTTAATTCAAGAAGTTGAAAATCTTAAGAAGTCTTCTCAAAAGTGCTCCTCTTGTGAAACTCTCAAGCAAAAACTTGATGATTTAACTAAAACACTTGAGAAATTCATAAAAGGTAGAGATTCTTTAGACACTCTCCTTGGTCAAAAGTCTATTTTTAACAAAGAAGGCCTTGGCTATGTACCAACAAGAAAAATCATTTTTACAAAAACTTCTTTATTAAAGAGACCATGAGAAGCCAACCAAAAATAACCTACCACTACTGTGGAGAAAAAGGACATGAAGTTTATTCTTGTATGTATAAGAGAAATATAAATGTCAAAACTAAAAAGATTTAAGTTCCTAAAGGATCATACGTACCAGCTAATAACTATGGACCCAAAGTTGTTTGGGTACCAAAAGTTAAGAATTAATTTTCTCCTTGTAGGTATGTTTGAGAACACAAAGTGACATGATAGGAGATAAGTCAAAATTCCTCACCCTAGCACTAAAAGAAGGAGGAAATGTCACCTTTAGAGACAACTCAAAAGGAAGAGTCATGGGAAAAGGCAAAGTAGGTAAAAATTTTGATTCTTGTATAGATAATATCTTGTATGTCAAAGGACTTAAGTATAATTTTCTTAGCATCAGTCAATTCTGTGACAAAGGAAACAAAGTCACCTTTGATTCCTCTTGTTGCATTGTTGAAAATCATGATGATAAGCAAGTTAAGCTGGTTGGCAAAAGGTATGGAAACATTTATATGATAGATATTGATAATGAACCTTCTCTAAAAACAAAGTGCCTAGTTAGTTTAGATAATGATTCTTGGATTTGGCATAAAAGACTTGCTCATGCAAGTATGGATCTTATAGGAAAACTTTTCAAAAATAATTTAGTAAATGGTTGGCCAAAATTAAAATTTATTAAAAACAGAGTTCATGACGCTTGTTAAAAAGGAAAACAAACCAAAACTTCCTTTAAATTAAAAAATCATGTTTCCTCTACTAGACCATTTCAACTATTACATATGCATTTAGTTAGTCCATTAAGAATTAAAAGCAGAGGAGGAAACCTCTATGTGCTTGTAATTGTTGATGACTACTCTAGATTTATATGGACATTATTCCTTCCTTCTAAAAGTAAATCTTTTGAAGCTTTCAAGAAACTTGCAAGATCTTTACAAAATGAAAAGGGAATGTCCCTAGTAGATATTAGAAGTAATCATGGAGAAGAATTTGAGAACTTTGCTTTTACTGATTTTTGTGATGAAAATGGAATTAAGCATAACTTCTTATCTCCTAGAACACCACAGCAAAATGGAGTTGTTGAAAGGAAAAATAGGTATCTAGAAGAGATGGCAAGAACTATGCTTAGTGAAAGCTCTCTTCCAAAATCTTTCTAGGCTGAGGCAGTAAACACTATCTATTATGTTATGAATAGAGCTCTCATAAGACCTATTTTAAAGAAAACTCCTTATGAACTCTACAAAGGAAGAAAACCAAATATCTCACATCTACATATGTTTGGTTGTAAATGTTTTGTTCATAATAATGGAAAAGATGATCTTGGAAAGTTTGATGCCAAATCTGATGAAGCCATCTTTATTGGATACTCTTCTAGTAGCAAAGCATACAAAGTATAGAATTAAAGAACTTTGCTAGTAGAAGAATCTATACATGTTGTATTTGATGAGTCTTCTAGTATGAAAAAGGAGACAGATGAAGATGAGCAACAAGAAAATCTCTGGATGTCTCCAAAGGAGCAAGAAGTAAAAATGGACAAAGAAAGCAAAGCTGCTAATCTTAAAGAAGTAGCTCATACCAAGGATGATGAAACAGAACCACCTCATGGACATGAAAAGGAATGGAAGATGATGAAAAATCACCCTATTAATCAAATGATTGGTGATATCACACAAAGGGTAACTAGAACCTCACTCAAAAACATTTGTGATCATCTAGCTTTTCTTTCTTAGTTTGAGCCTAAAAACATAAATGAAGCAATAAATGATGACCATTGGATCTTGGCAATGCAAGAAGAATTAAACCAGTTTGAAGGAAATAAAGTTTGGGAACTAGTGCCAAGACTAAATGATTATCTAGTTATTGGCACTAAATGAGTATTTAGAAACAAGTTAGATGAAAATGGGATCATAATTAGAAATAAAGATAGATTAGTTGCCAAAGGATACAATCAAGAAGAAGGAATTGATTATGATGAAACTTATGCACCAATAGCTAGACTAAAAGCTATTAGAATGTTATTAGCTTATGCATGTATGAGAAACTTCAAACTTTATCAAATGGATGTCAAAAGTGCTTTTTTAAATGGTATCATCATGGAAGAGGTATATGTAGAACAAACTCTAGGTTTCGAAAACCATTCTCTTCTAAATCATGTATTTAAACTAAAAAGAGCTTTATATGATTTAAAACAAGCTCCTAGAGCTTGGTATGAAAAACTAAGCAAATTTCTTATGGAAAAATATTTTCTGAGAGGAAAAGTTGATACTACTCTATTCATTAAACATTCTACTAATGACACTTTGCTTGTTCAAATATATGTTGATGATATCATTTTTGGTGCTATTAATGAATCTATGTGCAAAGATTTTGCTAAGATGATGCAGAATGAGCTTGAAATGTCCATGATGGGTGAGTTAAATTTCTTCCTTGGACTGCAAATCAAGCAATCAAATAATGGGATATTCATTAGCCAATCCAACTATATAAAGGAGTTATTAAAGAAATTCAAGATGAATGAAGCAAAACCTGCTCCAACTCCTATTAGTACAACAACTAAACTAAATCTTGATGAAAAAGGTAGAAAGGTTGAGGTAACTATGTATAGAAGAATGATAAGATCTTTGCTTTATCTGACTGCAAGCAGACCTGATATTATGTTTAGTGTATGCATGTGTGTAAGATTTCAAGTTAATCCCAAAGAATCTCACTTAACTATTATAAAAAGAATTCTTAGATATCTTGGAGGCACACCTAACTTGGGTTTATGGTTTCCCAAAGAAAAGTTAGAATTCTTAATAGGATACTCAAATGTTGATTTTGCTGGTAGTAAAATTGATAGAAAAAGCACTAGTGGAGCATGTCATTTTCTAGGTCATTCACTAGTCTCTTGGCATAGCAAAAAATAAAATAGTGTGGCACTTTCCACTACTGAGGCAGAATACATAGCTACAGGTAGTTATTGTGCATAACTTTTATGGATGAATCAACAATTATCTAATTATGGACTTAACTTTACAAATATTCCCATAAAATGTGATAACACTAGTGCCATAAATCTCAGCAAAAACCCAGTCATGCATTCAAGATCTAAGCACATAGAAATAAGACATCACTTTATTCGTGAATATGTTCAAAGAGGAACCATCTCTTTAGAATTTGTACAAATAAAATTTCAGTTAGCAAACATATTCACTAAGCCTCTTAGTGAAGACTATTTCATTTTTATTAGGAGAAAATTAGGTATGATGAATCTTGAATGAAAATTGTCATATACACTTATCTTATACACACACACACACACACACACACACACACACACTAACTTAAGCATCAGAGATATCCTGAAAGGTTACTTTGTAGGAATGATCACCAATCATCAAAATAATGCTATGAACTAATCTCCACTTGTGTCAAAAAGGGGCTTAATGAAGTATTCTCATGACAAATGAAGCAAAAATTGCTCTTCAGCACAAAGTGAATCAAATGATCAATCAACTGAGAAATTTAATATTTTGGCAAATGAATCGAGTGACCAATCGATTGCAGCAAGACAAAACATGAAATGAATCGATTCTGAATCAAAAATGTTCTTCAACACGAAATGAATTGAGTGCCTAATTGATTGTTGCAAGATGAAACAAAAAAATGAATCGATTCAGAGTTCAACATATTAGGAAGTGAATCGAGTGGTGAATCGATTCCACAACATGAGTTACTCTCTGGATGGATCGAAGCGAATCACCAAGCGATTGTTCACACATGGAGGGAATTTCGAAATTCAAATTTCAAGAGATGAATCGATTAACCAATCGATTCATAAACTCATATGTGAATCGATTCTGCAATCAATTCATCAGCTCCTATTTAAACCCTCCTGCATTTCAGTTGTACCATTTACACTCGTTCACATCTCTCTCCTTCAAAAATCGCTTTCTCGCCTATTCATCTTCTTCCACATGACTTCATAAATGGCTTTCCACAACCTCTCCTTCATTCTAGTTACCTTAAAAACACTTCCTCATCACCACATTCGATCCCTACTTCCTTCTAACTGATTCTTCTTACCAAAATCCAATCCCACAAAACTTATCATCTCCCATCCTATCCAATTCTGCAAAAATGCCTTGATCACTATGGGAAAGAAAACTATGGCTACAAAATGTCCACACACTGATTCAGGAAAAGGGAAAGCTTGAGGATCATCCTCTCACCCTCTACCCTTTGCTGATCAAATTTCAAAGCGAGCCTACTATTCAAAGGTAATAGCCTTTGAAAATTTTCTTCAAAGCATGACTAAGGAAATAGAACCTAGAAACTACTGGGACATCAATTTTCTGAAAAATGAAAATTTGGAGATTTATCACATTTTGGAAAATTTAGGACTCCTAAAATTTATTGATTATGCTACTGCTGTTTTTCCGAGCCTGGTACATCAATTTTATGCCAATCTTAAAAAGAGTGGAGAAAACACACTACTTGAACTATACTCCACTATCAAGGGTGAATACTTCTCATTAGGACTCAGAGAATTTGCTACAGTTTTTGACATGGATGCCAACCAACCATTTATCACTGCTAGGTCATTTGAAGCCTCCTCTAAGGGAGCCACCATAAGAATGTTTTGGCCTCAGTCCCAACCAAAAGTTATAAGGCACAAACTATAGATTATGAGACTTTCAATGGAAAAAAAAATCTTACATTACACCATTGCCAAGATAATCCTTCCAAAAAGGCACAATTTCACTCAAATTGATGATCCTGAACTATTTCTTATGTGGGCAATCAGGAACAACATACTAGTGAACTTTCCTTACCAAATCTTGCTTCACATGTTATCTCATGCAAATAGAGAATTTCTTCCCTATGGCATGATCCTATCTGAATTATTCAAAGCTTCTAAGATTCAAGTGCAACGGAAGGCTAAGGTTGATAAGTTTAAACAATCAAGAATGTTAACAGCCAAGCACCTAAGGCAAATGTCTTTTCAGAAGATTGATGGGGTTTGGCACTCCATCGAAAGAGGAGAAGCAGTAGAGGAATTTAATTTACGGAGCTTACAAGAGCATATTACAAAGCTTCATTAAGAAACCAGAAAAGAACTCAAGCTTTATATAAAGCACTAATTCATAAAACTTAAAAGCCAACTGAATATTACTGAAAAAGGTGATGATAGCTCTCCAAACGATGATTCTACCTTTTCCCCTTCATAAGAAAGACGAACCAAAGGGAAGCAAGAAGTTGTTCCCATTAAAGAAGGACACGAGGAAGAGGCAACTACTCCAAACAATGACGAAGAAGGGACAAACTCACATAATATGGTAGATGATTAGAGATATTGTTCCCTTAGCCCCATTTATCCCCCCTAGACTTCTATCTTTGCTAAACTTTTGTTTCATGCTTTCTATTGTTACATTTTTTTGAATGCTGTTGAGTAAACATTATTCCCTATTCTGACTATTTTGAATGCTGCATATTTTACTTTTCATTGTTTTTTATTGATGCCAAAAGGGGGAGAGAAATATGTGTTATATTTTCAGCATGGCATAATTTGAGGGGGAGTATAAAACCAAGAGGAACATTATCAAGAAATGGTCTCAAAGTGTATGTCATCATCAAAAAGGGGGAGATTGTTAGCCTTAGCCCTAGCCCTTATTTCCTATTTTAGAAGTTTTTTTTTTATGATAGCAAACAATTGGAATTATATTAAGTGATGAAAGTCTTATCATTCAAATTAGGATTATAATCTCTTTGTAAAGAGGAATTTTTCATTAAAAAGAATTCAAGATTCTCATAAAAAGAAAACATCAATTGTTATGCCTTTTTAGTTAGAAAATATTTTTGATTTTTACATTTGGAAAGTTTATTGTTCTTCACTTGCAAAAGTATTTTTCTCTGTACATGAATCAACTCACTAATCAATTCAGGCATCCAGGAACCATTTCGGGATGCATTAATCGATTCACCAATCGATTCATGCATGAAAGCATTTCTGGATACATGAATTGATTCACCAATCAATTCCAAGCATCCAGAAAGTAATCTAGAATGCATGAATCAATTCACCAATCGATTTCTGGCATCTAGAAAGCAATCTGGAATGCATGAATCGATTCATCAATTAATTCAAGTATCGAGCAAACTAAATATATGAGTCGATTCGTCAATTGACTCCAGTATTTCAGAATCTAAATGAGGCTGAGTGAATCAATTAGCCAATCGATTTATTTCATAAATTTTTCAAAAATGAATCGATTCACCAATCGATTCATCAAGCCTTTTTCAAATTTTTCAAGTGTGCCTGAATCGATTCACCAATTAATTCACAAGACGCTAACTGCTCTCTAACAGGTATTTTCTCTAAGTAATAGATTTTTACCTTTCCCAAACTCTATATAAAGGTTTCATTTCAATTCAAAACATAAAGAGTGAGCTTATAATGTTACATAGGCACAATAAAACATATTTTCTTGAGAATCTCTGAGCTTATCTGATTAAATCATTCCTCTCTTAGTACTTTCTTGTGTAATCCATCTTCTAAGGGATTAAAAGCCTATCATTTGTACTAGTTGTTCTCACTTGTTGAAAACTAGGGTGAGGCATTCCTAGAAACTTCAAGAATGGTGAATCTCTTATGATATTCAAAGTTTTAAGAGAGGTTTCCCAAATGGATTATTGGAAGAAAGAAACAGAGTCTGTACTGAGGCTTCTTCAAGTGCCCAAAACTTGAAGGGATAGTGATCAAAAGTTGAAATCTAAGTCAAAGAGGCTTAGTAGTGGATGTACACCTTAAAGTGTTGGATCTTCAAGGCTGAAACCACTATAAATAGCAGTGTTTGATCTCTCTTTCCCTTATCTCCTTATTTATCTAAAATTGCTCTGTTTTCCTTATCTGCTCCTTTCTGTGAAAATCTTCTATTTGTGCTTATATTACTAATGTGTTTTCATATTATCATTTATATATAACTTGGTTGCTTAAATTTTTTAAAAACCCAATTCACCCCAACTCTTAGGTAAAATTAAGCTTAACAAACTTCAATTCTCATTTGTTCTTACTTTATTGCTACTAAGGATGTTAATTATATTGCTAGTTTAGAAGTTCTTCATATTATCAATGAACCAACTATAAATTTTTTGGCTTATGAACTAAGTAAAATGAATATTACAGGAATAAAGTGATTTAGATTTATGTTAAAAGGAGTGATGGCTCTATCAAGGCCATTTTTGAGGTTTTAAGGATTATACATTTTGTAATGATTGATCTTCTAGCTTTTAATTAGATTCACTTGATTTAGTACTTTTAAACAAAATTAGTTGTCTAATTTGTATCTTTTCTTTATTGATATATTGATAGCTTGCATGTTTGACTTTATTGTTCTACATCATGTACATGGGAGCAATTAATGAGATTTTAAGCTCGTTTCTTTAGCAAAATCAATGGCTTTTTCATATGGAGGATGTGAGAATCTGTTAGCACATGTCCATTTTTCTCTATTCTCGGTTGTGATTTTTAATTGTCATCTCTAATTGTAATATTTTGTTATCTTGAACATTTTAACTAAAAATTTTCATAATTTTTCTTTAACAATTGCATATTTATACATTTGTTTTAAATTCTATTGATTATATCCTTAATTTCATTATCAGAATCATCCTCCTTAATTTAAATCCCATTCATTGATCATTTTGATGCTAATTATCTTTACCATGCATAGGTGTATTATTTGCTACACTTCAATCTTACTATAGATTATTAATTAAAGATAATGAGAGAATGAAAGGATATTCATTTCTAAAAATAAATTCACAGGAAAGAAATAAAACATGTAATTTGTAGATCATGATCATGTTTAGTTTTATTTGAGTTGTTAAAGAAATAAAACAAGTAGTTTATAGATCCTAATTATTGGAAATAGATTGATAGGAATTGCTATAATTTATGTCTCGTGGTAGAATTTATTTACCTTTAAATTATGTGCTGAGACTATTGTAGTTAAACTTCACAAGCTTAGAATGTGTACGTGTCCTTAGTTTCTTGCAAGCTCTTGTAGAGAAGTCTATGATCATTCAAATTGTTAAGAATTAGAAAGAAGGACTAAAGCAATTTAGTAGTACTAATAGTTATGATTATAGTAAAGGGAGTAATGTCTTAAAGGTTCTAAGGTATTTTAGCATGCTTGCTGCGAGTCCATTATCTTTGGTGATTATTATATTGGTCTAAAATGCTTGTAACCTATTGACATTAATCAACAAGGTATTTACACCAGTGCTATTGGAAACCACATTACCACTATATATCTTATGGTTTTGCCAATCTTATGTTATACAGGTGAGATGGTTCCTTTATTTATTCAAAGTAAATTTTGTTTCCTTTTTAACTTATAGTCTTTTCTATAGATATGTGGAGGTAATTCATGAATTTAATAAAATTCTCTTATACATCTATAAGTAATATCATTAGAAATCTGCACAATATAAGCATATATTAAAGAAGAATAGGCAAATGTATGCCTTGCTGGTAATTTGGCTTTCATTTACCTTCAGAATAAGTTTGTTGATGAAATAGTGAGAGCACAGTTATAGGAGAAGTTTGGTTAGTTGTTAAAATAGATTTCATCCTTCAATAATAGAATGGATGACTTTACAAGTTATATTGAAGAGATGAACTCTAAGTTAACCTTCAACAAAGATTCTGCAAGCTAACAAAATATGTTAATCCTTACTAAATCCTACAATGGCTCTGCTCCTACCTCTTACTTTCTCACTAGTTTTGACAATGGTTCTCTTAGAACCAGAGTCCTAAATTCTTCATTATCATCATGGTTAGCTAAAAAGCCATTGTTAATGGAAGAGGTATATATGTTGATTCATTTATTATATTTTAGTAATGTCCTTTAACATGTTTCTATAGTTTATGGTATTTAAACAACTTCTTTGAAAGATTCATTTTCAAGGAACTATATACAATTGGTTATTTTTTTCATTAGCTAGCTATAGACTCTACTAACTACATACAAAACTGGGAAACCTTGCTAGCTTTAAAATAACCAAATTCCCCTAAACTTATACTATAAATGTTCCTTCTTCTTATAAGAATTTGAGCAAACACCTGATGTGCATAACCAGAAGATCCATTTAAAGCTTTTAGAATTTTCTTGATGATTCTTTTTGTTTCAACTAAAATCTAGAATTGGGCATGATTGAAAATTAAATTGATATCCTTTTCCCCATATAGTTGCTTAAGAGCTTTGGATTAAGAAAAAAAATAGAAAAGGAAAGAAGGGGGATTATACTTACTGAGCAAAGTTGAGTAGAAAGCAAGCTTTAATCATGAAAAATTAAGAGAGATTTACTATTGATCGATTTTAGTCTATAAAAAATAGAAGAAATGGATTCACTATGGGTAGAGTTTGAGTAGCAGCATCAAAAATAAAATTTAGAGAAACAAGAAACACACTTACATTGAAAAATTTAGCCAATAGGAGTTGAGGATCAATTCCAAATTGATAGAAAAATCTTCTGAATTATTGAAAGCATTATACCTTACCTAGAAAATTTTGCAAACAAGAGCTATAAGCTGAGGTACGACAACAATATTGTATAGGTTTTCTTTTTCAAGTCAAGAAAGTTGTTTATGCATTTTTGAAACAAGGTTTAATATAATTATAATTTTACGAAACTAAGTTATAATTGTATTTAATATATGTCAAATATAATATTTTATAAAAATAACAATTATAATTGTGTTTAATATAATTTTATGAAAATAATAATTTTACCAAACTAAAAATTATAATCATGTTTAATATTTGTCAAATATAATTTTTTTTGGAACAAAGTTTAAAAATAAAACTTAAATGTAATTTAAGAAAAATTAAAAATTTATAAAATTAAAAATTTAAACAAGCAGTTTAATTAATTTATTTGTTATAAAAATGTATTTTTAATAAAATAATTTTTTAAATAAAATAATTAGGTAATTGTTGACTTAGCGTTCCTTATTTTATAATAGATAATAAAGAAAAAGGCAATGATTATTTAAGTATTGCATATTTTAAATTTAGAAAATAGTTCTATTAGCGTTGCTTAATAGGTGTAATTTAAAAACAAAAATAAAAAGTAACACACTTAAAACTGCTGCTTATTCAACTTTAGGCAACAATTTTGTAAAGTAATAGGCAACACACTAAAATTGTTGCTTATTTTAATTTGAGGCAATAGTTTTATAAAATAATAAGCAACATGCTAAAAATCATTCCTTCTTGTAACTTTAGGCAGCAATTTTTTTACCATTGCCAAATTTTGCATTTCCATAAATAAAAAATTTTGTGGTGTGTGAGTTATACTCAAATTGAATATATATACCTTTGACATCAAACCTTATCATAGGGAAGGTTATTATTATTACATTAGTAGTACTAAAATTTTTTATATCTTTATTATTATCATTATCATTAATATTACTAACTTCCTTGAAATTGTAGGGTACTTGAAACATTATGACTTTAGTATGCTTCTACCAATTAAGTCCATTCCCATCTAGATTAAATTTAATAGTAACCTTGTATAATTTATATGTTAGTCAATTTGTTACGTTCATGATATATATATATAATTTATATTATAAAAATTTGTGACTCCCAGGGCTACAACTATATTTGCAAATTATATTCATTTGTTTATTTTGTTTCCATCCTTGATACTTCCTAAATTTTGTTTCACACTTTTTCTATACATAAAAGCTTTTAATTTTCTCCTCCATAATTATTTACCATAATAACTCAACCCTTAATTTCAATCACACTTATTATTGTTATTATTATTACTACTTCTTCTACTACTACTTTGCATCTTGTAACCTAAATATTCTTCTTAAGTAAAACCAAGAAGCTTAGAATTCCATTACTAGGTTAAGAGCCTTTTACTCAGGTAGTATCCGAAGTTCCTTGAAGACTTTTTGACTTTATTTATATCTAGGATTTAATTTCTAGTCCTTGCACTGTGCATCTAATAGTTTAATCACTCCTACCATCACAAAAAAAAAAAGTTCATTACTAAGTATTTCCTCTCACTTTTACCTTTACCTACAATATTACTTAAACATGCATATTATTTTAAAGTTTGGTAATTCTATATAACACTTATGTGCTTATCTTCTCTTAAGCACATGTGCATAATGTCAATTATCCATATTATCATGACCTAACTTTTAAATAATTTGACTAGCATAAAAACACTTGACTCGTATTAATTTACTAGCTAGCTATCCTTACAAGCCTTTAAAATATTTCTGGCTCTTTACTATTTAACTTTACTAAAGAAAAACATTTATAAAAAGTAGAATTAGTTGCATTTACAATTGAAAATTTAAAATATAATTTATATACATAAAAAGATTTATACAAGAGCACTAAAGTTTTTTAAAAAATACAAAAGTATACACACAAATGCTATAGGCAGAGGAACTCTTAATTCGACCCATTTTATTTTCATTTAGGATCTTCCTTGGGATTAGATTCAATGGACAAGGAAGTTAAAGGATCTAGCATATTGACAAAACCAGAATTCTTGAATATGTCCTCCTGTAAATGGTTAAGTTAAATAGGATTAATAACAAAAAGATTTGATTTAGAATTTAGCATTATGAGTTTTATAGTATAATCAATTTAAGAATTTTCCTTAAGACACCAAATTGATAGTTAGATTGGAATAAGAAACTAATCCCTCCTCTCCTATTCATAATCTTTTGCATTTTTTATGCACTAATTACTAAATCAATAAATTTTTTTATCTTATGTATTATTTAGGTGCCACTTCGAATCTTGTGTTCCTAATGATTTTGAAAATATGAGTGTCATCCTATTTAATCCCGATGTTAGATCATTTTATGGGCAAATTTGCATAAGATGTCATGGACTCTAATTCAGAGGTATTATTAAATATTAATTTTTATATAAAATTATTTTTATATGTTTTGTTCAAAATTAGTAGCATCCTTTGATTGATCAAAATCTTAAGGAGTTTTGAATCTTTCATTGGTAATGTATTTCTCTTCAAGTTTAGAGTAATTAATGTAAATCCCAAAGAACCTTCATCTATTTACACATTGGCTAGGATAATACATGATAGTTTTTTAGTTGATGAATGAATTTATTGGTTTCTTCCAATTCCCAACTATTACATGGTGTTAAATAAATTTATTTTTAATTTTTAACAAAATTTAAACAATTTTTTTTACAAATGTGAATTCTTTGCTTCTTTTTAGGATTAGGGAACTATCATCAATATTAAATGTCAATTCATTATGGTAATTAGTTCTAAATAAAAAAAGGTGCATGCATATTATTCTTTTTTCACATACTATATATTTTTGAATGGTTGTAAAATTCATTCTAAAAGTATTTTATCTTATATTATCTTTAATAATTTTAGGACTCATATCTTAATCATAAAAATGAGAGTCATAATTCCAATTTTACTGGTTGTCAAACTCCTAATCAAAATATCATTGCATCCTCTACATATGAAGATTTCAATGATGGGATGTCTACTAATGAGAAAAAGAAGGCAAAATTATTAACATAAAAAAGCATGTATAGTTTTGTTTATTGAAATTATGAGTTTTGGACAATTGAATTCTAGTTTTTTTATAATGGTTGATTTTATTTTGTTTCTTATGTTGGTTATCTTTTGAGTGAATAATAAATTTTAGTAACTGATTTTTTCTTTGAATCTGACAAACATAGAAAATGTCTATTTTTTAAAATTTATAATTGTTCTTGATTTAATTCTTAAGGTATATTGTTACTTGATCTTGATTTTAGTGGTCATAGTTCATTTTCAAATTATAAAATATATGTTGAAATAGCATGTATGGAATTAAGGGTGCAAATAGGTTAGGCCGGCCCTGTATTCTAAAATATTAGCTCAAGTCTGACCTATTAACCTATATAATACTTTATTTCAGGCTTGGTCTGGCCTGTTTTAAAAGCTAGTTTGACTTGTTAGCCTATTTAAAAGCCTTTTTTTAAATATAAATTTTTAAATAGGCTAACAACTTAAGGCTTAAAAGATCTATTATAAAAAAGCCTTAAATAGGCCAATAACTTATATAAGCTTGTGTTAATATATTTTTAAGATATACCTAATAATACTAAAATTAATACAAAATTTTATATAAGAACTAATTAATAAAGAAATAAATCCATATATTCATAACATAAAATTATTAATTTAAATATTCAATATTTAATTAAAAGTAAAATAACATCAAGTTATCATAATATTAAAGGTTAACAATAAAGATAAATTAGTTCACCAAAAATTATATAACAAACATTCAAAATAAAATATTTTTCTAGAGATTACATAAGTAACTTGAAAAAATGTTTAAGGACTTGTCAAAAAAGGCTTATATGTCATTACCTTTATAATAAATAAATTTAAATAAAAAAATGTTAAACAGGTCGGCTTAATAGGTCTGCAAGTTAGGCTTAAAATAAAAAGATAAGGCCTGTTTAGTTAAAAAAACTTCTATATTAATCTTAGCCTAACTCATTTAACTAAACAGGTTAGATTGGGCCGAGCCTAAATCAGGTCAGGTCATAAGCTCCTGATAAGTCATCCAACCTATTTGCACCCCTATATGGGATTAATGTATACTTTGACTACCTTCCACTAACAATGATAACGGAAAAAAAATTGTCACTACAATTAATAAATGTAAGACTTGGTCAAATAAATTTGATTATTATATAATATTTCTAGAAATGGAATTACTTGAAAGAACATTATTTGATATATAAGCATAGGATATGATACAATAACGCTATTGTGCAAATTAAAATTTTAATGTTTAGATTATTCTATATAAGGTTTAATAAATAATAATCATAAAATTGATAGTTATAAATATTGGTTATTTCAAATTCAATGAATCCTGATGGATCAGAAAAGTAATTGCAATAAAATATTTTCATTTTGTCTTGTATTATTTAATTTCTTATTTTTATTTAAAATTTATTGGATACTGACATAGGAATAGACCTATTTTTACAAAGTATTAATTCATAATTAATTAAAAATTTTAAACACCATGATAATTTAAGATATTGCATCGATTTGGAA
This sequence comes from Sindora glabra, assembly GCA_020226215.1. Lineage (NCBI taxonomy): Eukaryota > Viridiplantae > Streptophyta > Magnoliopsida > Fabales > Fabaceae > Sindora > Sindora glabra. The sequence goes on from CM035228.1 coordinate 65,702,048, forward strand.
TGTTTCTTAACTCAATTTTTGATGCATTGATCACCAAAAAATAATTCATTTTTCTATTTTTAAAATAATTTCAATTAATCCATTGGTTTGTAAATACTCCCATTTTAATTTTACTATTGATGCATTAGTATTTTAAATAAAAACATAAAACATTTCTATCATATCGTCTTTTTTAATTAAATTAAATATCTTCCCCCATGTTATTTAGTGCAATATTTTAATTTCTTATAATATTATAATTATAATTAAAGAAATTTATTTAGCCAAATTATTAAAAATAATTGACTGAAATAATCCATTCATAACCATTATGTTGTATAGCATATTCTTTATCTAAATGATTGTAAAATAATATTTATTCATTATTTTGAATTGATTAAATAATTTTTATTTATATTAATTTTTAAGTTTGTTTCTTTACATGTTTTTTTATTACTGTTAGCAAATTTGTTTTAATTATCTAAAATGAAAGAATCAATTGATCTCAGATTTACTCTTCATATTTTTTTCTTTGTTATCTTACTTTGGGATTGATTTATGTTATATGAGTCGATTGATTTTGTTTTAGAACTTTTCTAAAATCTGTCTTCGGTCTATAAAATTTCTTCGTAAGTATAAAAGTAATTAAAATCAATCACTTAAGTAACCAATTTTAAAATATTATGTCACGTATCATTTTATGCTTTTAATTTTTATTTATAATATATCAGATATGAATAGAGGAATAGGCATCTTTAGAAAAATAAAACATTGAATATTGCGGATATTGCATTGCTTTTGAATTTTTTTCAACTCTTAATTTTGATGCACTGGTCATTAGAAAATAATTCTATTTTTAAATTATTGTAATAATTTCAATTAATTCATTGATTCAGAAATTTTTCTCATTTTTATTTTACTATTGAAGGGTCAGTATTGATAAACATTCCTATTATATTATATTTTTTGTAAAGATATTATATTACCTTTTTAATTAAATAAAATATCTTTTATCATGTTATTATGATCGTTGTTTTAAAATTTTTTAAAAGACTAAAATTATAATTGTGAAAACTCAATCGATCAAATTGCTAATAATTGACTAATAAATAAATTCATAGCCTTTATATCATATATAATTTTAAGTTTTAAATTTTTATATATAATTTATTGAATATGGATGAATAAATCTATGTTAGAAAGTATCAGAATATTAGAATAATTTATGATATTGCATTAATTTGAATTCTTTTTTCAACTCTTGATCTTTAATGCATTGATCATAAGAAAATAATTTAATTTTTCCATTTTTGCAATAATTTCAATTAATCAATTGATTTGAAAACACTTCCACCCTTATAATACATAAAACCATGATTAATAATAAAATTAGAATATTATAATTATTTTATCATGAAAAATGCTTCTCTACCATATGATTTGAGCTAAGATAGGGTTTCGAAATATAAGGCAGATGTAATGCATAGAATTCTACTTTATTTGTTTTCTAAAAGTTTTTTAGTGTTTTATTCAATTTTGAAACAAAGATTTAGAGTTTATTATTTTTATGCTTTGATTTTTTCTAAAAGAAAGAAAAAATTATATTTTATAATTAGTTTTTAAAAAAATTTGAAGTTTTCAAATTTCAATGTAATGTTTTAGAGTTTGAATTTTATATATCATTTATCTTTTTTTTTTAGTTTCTAATTTTTTATACAAGATCTTTTTAGGTTATAATGAGGTGTCTAAGAATTAAAAATTTAGAGATTTGTGATTTTTAAATTTTTTTAGTAATATTTAATCTTAGTATTTAATATTTAATTGTTAAAATTTCGAAATTTTATATTGTCAATGCTGCTTAGAATTTATTGCTTAATGATTGGGAAGTGGGATACACATGTAATGATATTATATTGCTAAATTTTGGTGTCCAATATGTATGTCATATTCAAGGGTATATAACAATGTTGTTATTTTTTTTATTTTTATATTTAATCTTGTAAATAATAACTATAGTTAACTATTTTTAATAATTAATTTTGAAATTATAAGAGGCATAAATTAATTTTATAATAAGTGTGATGAAATATAACTTAAATTTTAAATTCATAGCAATTGACCACTAATTCGTATCTATTCAAATCTAGTTAAATAATTCATTTTGATTTTTAAATCATGAATAATCAAACGGGTCAAATATTGATCAGAAAAACTAAACTAGTGGGAATGTACCATGTCAAATAGTGTTAACGAAGTTAGGCAATAGGATTTTAATGATATTATAAGTCATCTTCAGTAAAGAAACCCTACATGTTGTTTAATAGAATCCACTCATTAAGTTTATCTACACTTGCTTTTGTTGTGTGTTTAAGTATTGAGATGTAGCACCATAATTGATGAAATAGGACGGATCTTGAATTGGATTTGAAACAATAAAAATGGAAAAAGATGGATGATGGGCGCCACAATCACGGATTGATAAGCCGGAGGAACGATCGCCACAAGAGGAGGCCTCTTGATAAGATCAAGGATAATTGGCTCACTCAAGAACCTAAGAGTCACAAGCTCTCAAATCTCAAATTGTATTCAAAACTGAATAAAAATATGTTTACAAGAGCTTATATATGACCAGCCCCCATAAGCAAACCCTAATGGGCCTTGTACACTAACAAGCCCCATTTCTAAGTGACCCAAATAAAATAACAAGTTTTCATGCTAAAATAAATCTAAAAACAAGTCTTGGCCCATAAGGCCCATTTATTACAAAGATGCTAAACTAACTAAATGCTAATGGATTCATTGGAGCCCAAGTCTTCCAAATACACGTAATTGAGCATCTTGGACTCTTTTAGCTCTAAATTGTGCCTTTTCTCAAATAGGGGAGCAATCATCTTCTCTAGGTCTCCCTTCATCCCCTTTGCCAAACCCTTGACATTGATCCGTGAAGCCCTTTCAACACCTTTAGTCCATTGTCTTCAATGGGCTTTCTTTGATTTTCATCAATCCCTCCTTCTTCAAGAGAATTCGCCCTCGAATTTAAATCTTCAAAACCTACATCAATAGGAGAAAGATTAGAAACACCAAAATAAGCACTTATATCAAACTCACCATGAGAATTCAAAATTAGGAGAACAATTATTGTCTCTTCAAGACTTGAAATGAACCATCTCCTCTTAGATGTAGCCATGGGGGACACCACCTTTTCCATTCATATCATCAATATGCAACCACCCGGATCAAATACAAAATAAGAGTCATCAATCTCATGCAAGCTTATAAAATTACCAATAGCAACAAGTTTATCAAAGAAAGCAGGTAAAACATGATTCTTCAAAAGCTTTGCACAAAAGTTAATGAAATCAAGAGAGCTTTCAATTTTAGCAACAAATTGATGTGGTGAACATTTTTCAATTTTCTTTCCTTCATTCATCTCTATTGCTATGCCACATACAATATCATCCACAATTATAATACTTCTCATACAACATGAACCTTTCTTAAAATTAGCATGCAACTTCTCATTCTTCAAAATTTGCAAGACACATTTCAAAAGTTCATTATGCTCAACTATTATTTTACTATCCACAAGAATGTCATCAAGAAGTGGCAAGCAATCTTTCCAATTCTTTAATTCCTTAAACAGCAACAAGATCCCACCTTTAAACTCATCAAAACAATGGAAATAAACACAAGAAAATTTATCAATGAAAACATTTATAACATGATTCATTAAACTCAAGGAAGTACTTGGTGCATTAGACAAACCAAGTATCATAGCCAACCATTCATATAAACCATGCTTTGTTTTGAAGATGTTTTTCCATGCATTCCTTATTCCAAAGCAAAGTGGACAAAATCCTCCCATTAAACCATGCTTGGAAAACACATAAGGATCCAGCAATACATAAAGCATAATATCAAGAGTACCCTTAATATGAAAATGTTTTATCAATTTATATCCATAGGCTTCTTTACCAAACAGATTTCTTATAGAACTCTTGGGCACATACATGTTGTTCTTCCCACATAAAAATATATCATGAATAAAATTGTCTCCAAAAACCATTTTCTCACAAGTATCAACATTTGAAACACCTTCACTAGAGAGAAGAGTAGCAAAATCAATTAAAGGAATAACAACATCAAGTGAAGAACTAGGAAAACCATAATCATTTAGATACAAAATCCCAATGTTTCCAACACCTAACACATTTTTATGCAAATTAGAGATGAGAGTGTACCTCCAAGACAACATATCAACCATCACAATAATGTTACCTTGCTCCAATTGGGGCATTTCCCTTCTCACACATGGTAGCTCTTTGGATGATTGTTTTGGAAGCACTTCTTGGAATTTCTTCAAAACAGCATCACAAGTATTTGACAAAACAATTTCAAGATTGTTAGTATTTTTATAAGCTTTCTTGTACAAGACAATTGGCTTAGAAATATAGAAAACACTCTTTATCTCACTTGCTTTTCTAATAACTCTCAAATTTTCTTTTCTTTCTTTTTCCACACAATCACTCTCTTTTTCTCTAAACTGAATTTTTCTCTCACTTTTTTTCTTCTCATGACTCTCACTCTTTTCTACTCTCTTCTCCTCTCTATTATTTTCTTCCTTTTTTCTCTCATATTCTTCTCTCTTTTTCATTTTTGTTCTTTTCTCATCTTCTTCTCTCTTTTTCTTTTCTTCCTCTCTTTTCTTTTGCATCCTCAATTGATCCTCATACACTTGTTTTGGAGTTAAAGGATTGAGTTTTATTTTTCTCCCATTCACTTCGAAGCTATATGTGTTGAGGACACCATCATGTGTAACCTTCCTATCAAATTGCCATGGTCTTCCAAGCAATAAATGACAAGCATTCATAGGAGCAACATCACATAACACCTCATCATGGTATTTGCCAAGGATAAAAGAAACCAACACTTGCTTTGTCACTTCTATTCCATTACTATCATTCAACCATTGCAACTTGTATGGAGTAGGATGTGGCAAAGTAGGCAAATTCAACTTTTCTACCATGTAGGTACTAGCAACATTAGCATAACTTCCACTATCTATGATCACATTGCACATCTTACCCTTAATGTTGAATCTAGTGTGGAAGATGTTCTCTCTTTGATCTTCACTTTCTTCCTTTGCTTGTTCTCCCAAGACTTTTTGAATCTTTAGTGCTCTCTTAAGTGGACAATCAATGGCATGATGACCATGCTTTAAGCATTTGAAGCATTTTTCCTCGGAATGCTTTTGATGCTTTTCAACTTTGACTTTCCTCTTAGACACTTCTTCCTTAGACTTTGATGATGATTCTCCTTTAATTCTTGAAGATGATTCAGACTTGCATGGAAATACTTTGTCTTCCTTCTTTTCAACATTCCTCTCCCAAGATTTACATGAAGAACTAAAGTGGCAGCCATGAATAAATTTTTCTCTCATAATAGATTTCATCTCTTCCCAAGTAGCAATAGGCCTTGCACCCTTTCTTCTTCTAGCTGAATCAAGTTGATCCCACCAAATATTAGCATAATCACTAAATTGATAGGTAGTAAGCCTCACTTTTATCTCTTCTGAATAATGGTGACAAGCATAGATTGATTCCATCTTCTTTTCCCACTCTAAGTAAGCTTGAGGATCATTCTTTCCTTGAAACAAAGGAAATTTCATTTTGCCACTTTGAAAGTTTGAAGCTATTCCACCACTTCTTTGTCTATCTCCACCACTCCTATCATCTCTTCTTTTATCTCTTTTTACATCATCATGATACACTCTTTCTGTTTTACTCCTTTCATTTTTATTTTCAACTCCTTTTTCTTCAATACATCTCTCATGTTGTCTTCTACCTCCTCTTTCTTTTTCATCTCTCCTATCTCTTATTCTATCATACCTCCTCTCTTCATCATCCCTCCTATCATATCTCCTATCTCTCCTCCTATCATATCTCCTCTCTTCATCATCTCTAGGAGAACTACTAGAATCTTCATAGGCATGTGGAGAATGGTCACGTGCTTGCCTTCTTACATTATTTGCCATGGTTTCTTGAATATTTCTTATGGTTTCATTCTGCCTCTCAAACATTCTTTCAAATCTTTGTGCAAGTCCTTCAATTTGTCTTCTAACAGCTAAGGACTTAAGTGAGGGAGGAGTGCTTTCACCACTTGATCCACCTTCATGAGACATGTCTACAAAACAGAAATATTAATGTAATAAAAGGTCCTCTCCACTCGCTAAGTGTTTCACTCAAAAGATGTTTACTCGTGTTTCACTCAAAATTGGCTTTTGTGTAAGGATTTCTCTCTTGCCTTTTTCCTCTCAAGTGCTCTCAAAAGTTCTTAAGGAAGTCAACCTCCAATCCACACAATCAACCACAACCAAGTGACAATCAATCAGCAAGACACAAGTGAAGCCAACAAAAGAAAACTCTAAGACAAAAACTAAGGAAGCCAACAAAGACAATTAAGAAAAACTAAACAAGAAATAAGCACACTAAGGAAAATAGAATGCAAACAAGACAAGAATGGAGACAAGAAAGCAAACAAAAAGCAAATTAGAGAAGAATGCAAAGAAGACAAGAATGGAGAAATTAGACAAGACTATGTAATGTTAAATAATAGCTAAGTTGTTCCCAAAAATTTCTGGTATGGAATAAATCAAAAACTAAGCAAAAGCAAGCTGGAAATTGCAAGAAAGTGGCATTCAAGAAGCACTTTTGTGTGCTGCAAAAATTTTTTTTTTTTGCCTCTTTTTTTTTTTCATTTTTTTTGCTGCAGATTTTTTTTTTCTTCTTTTTTTTTTTTTTTGCACAATAGTTGTATCCCTTTTCAAATTGAATCACACAATTTTCAATTAGCCACTACTGAAAAACTTGCAAGAACAAGCAAAAATATGGAATGTTCATTTTTGAGACAACAAAAATTCAATCCAATTGAACCAGAAATTTAGAAAGAAGCAGTAAACAAGGAATTAGAATTGATTGTATTCACAATTCCCTTCAAATCAAGCTATTACTTAACATCAAATACCAAACTGACAGAATTTTAGAAGATTGGATAGATTCAAATCAAGAACATGTAATGAACAATTGATGAAAACGAAGAACACAATTGCAGAAAACTAACAATTGATTATGAATTTGGCCATTCTAATCATCAAGAAATAAGAATCAAGCAATAAAACAAGTGTTGCAACAAGATTTAGGAAAGATTGTACCAAGAAATGATGAAACCCTAATGCATGAACAGTGACGGCGTGATAGTACGGACGCGTGAACAGTACCGATTGCAGAAAATGGAAACGATGAACAGTGCGCAAACACAGTACGGATGAACAGAATCGATGAACAGTACCTCAAATCCAATTCCAACCAAAGCTCTGATACCAATTGATGAAATAGAGGGATCTTGAATTGGATTTGAAACAAGGAAAACAGAAAAAAGATGGATGATGGGCGCCACAATCACGGATTGATAAGTCGGAGGAATGATCGCCACAAGAGGAGGCCTCTTGATAAGATCAGGGATAATTGGCTCACTCAAGAACCTAAGAGTCACAAGCTCTCAAATCTCAAATTGTATTCAAAACTGAATAAAAATATGTTTACAAGAGCTTATATATGACCAGCCCCCATAAGCAAACCCTAATGGGCCTTGTACACTAACAAGCCCAATTCTAAGTGACCCAAATAAAATAACAAGTTTTCATGCTAAAATAAATCTAAAAACAAGTCTTGGCCCATAAGGCCCATTTATTACAAAGATGCTAAACTAACTAAATGCTAATGGATTCATTGGAGCCCAAGTCTTCCAAATACATGTAATTGAGCATCTTGGACTCTTTTAGCTCCAAATTATGCCTTTTCTCAAATAGGGGAGCAATCATCTTCTCTAGGTCTCCCTTCATCCCCTTTGCCAAACCCTTGACATTGATCCGTGAAGCCCTTTCAACACCTTTAGTCCATTGTCTTCAATGGGCTTTCTTTGATTTTCATCAATAATGCCAATGCATGAGGATATCATGGTGATCATGATGCTATGTCCATTCAGGACTATCCATACATTTTTCTACTTTAAGCTTTTCCTAGATCTTTATGAGTGTATCCTTATGTATAATGTTTAGCTTAAATATGTGAATGGCCTTTACATCCCTCAGCTAATTAGGGATGGCTATTTTGACATCCTCTTATTTTAAACTATGGGGACTATGGTGTTATTTTAGTGTTCATTTATGGGGGACTCTTTTGAAGACTTATATGTATATATTTGTATAGGTTGGCTTGACCATCTATGGATGACTATATGAGGAAAAGCTATAACCCATCCTAGATCATAATCAATGTAAAACCCATTATTCAATTTCCATGGCTTAAGTTAATATTTTAGCCTAATGTCTTAGACCATACCAAGGATTTTGAAAGGAGTTTTATACATTAAGAAGAGCATATATAACAATTCTTTTGTAGTAACATTTTGATTTGATTATAAAATGAGTTAGATAACTTTTATCCTAACGCATTTAAGGATAAGTTAGACTAAATAGCCACAAAGTTAAACAAATATCATTTTTACATTTTACTACTATACACAATGAGGGCCCACCTTCCTAAATCAAATAAGTTATATGTTGCCTAAACATTCCTTAGATTTTCTATTAGGTCTAATGTTAAAGTAGTAAAGGAAGCTTGACTAGGAAATCTATAAAAGAAAATATGCAAAAGGTAAGCCCAAACTTAGTGAGCAAATATATAAAGTTAGATAAGATTTAAAGGGAAATCATAGATTTACTAACCAAGTTTATTTTTCTAATTTCTTAAGTTGTTAAGCTTACATATCATAATTTAATTTCAAATAACATGATAAATAACAAAAACAATGTAAATAGTTTCATTCCTTAAAGCCACATATCACACACACACACACATCCCATGATATACCATACATAATACACAATAACCAATTAAAGGTAAAGAAATTTTATTCATTTCTCAATCAATCATAGGAATTAGATTTCTTATAATACAACTTGAATATAATGAAGATAGCATAATGGACTTCTAACACTTTCCTTAGTGAAGACAATCTCACGCGAGCTTCTAGCACTACCTAGTTAACTCTAGTGAACACGTACTTCTATCACTATGGCTATCTAGTGAAGATAGTTATGTGTGGGCTTCTAACACTATTTCATGTCTTATCACCTTTTGCCATGGTGGACATTTAGTGAAGATAGATTGTTGTGAGCATTCACCTTATACAATTCTCGTACATCATTTCATTTCATATGTATGTATAATTAAATTCATAACTTCTTCCATGCCTATTTGCCGAGCTACATATATCTACTCATACTATTAGCAATATATATAAGCATAATGACTTACCATTTAGTGTAACTTAATTAATATAATATCATTACATCATGAATATGGCTATACATATTATTAACAACATTTCATTAACATTTTCTGTTAGTAGATAAGTAAGATTATGTCATACATCACTTATATTTTAAAATATGTACTCTATATTATATTATATATAGTGACTGACTAACTTAATTGAAGATATGATATTACAAATTCTCTTTTAATTAACATGATATTTAGAGCCATTTAGGTATTTTTCTCCTACTTTAATCAACAAAAGCAAAAAAAAAAAAGAATAAGAAAACCTAACTCTCTTTCTCTTCTTCTCCTTTTCTTTTTTTTAATTTTTTATGCATGACTAAGGTCATGATAGGGTTTACAGTAATTTAAATTGCATATTGGTGAAAGCCCAGACCTCGAAGGAATTGTTTGGTTGTGGTGTAAGGTGATGAAGGAGAGCAATAATGCTATTTGGCATTATTAAAATAGTTCCAGCCACTAGAAGGAGGATCTGGGTACACTAAATGATAGATTATGATGAGGAAATATAGTAGAAGTGACACATGATATCACACATGCAGATGTATGGCAATACATGAGGCCTATGCACAAAAAAGATTAGCAGTGCATGATAGCATGTGGCAACCTGGAAGGTAGTGATCTCCAATCAAGTATTGTTTCAAAGGTCACTGAATCATCTTGTGAGGTTAGTTTTATAATTCGATAACTCCAACAATGAGTTTCTATTTTTCAGGTAATTCTTTGATTTATAATATCCTGTCTAGAAAAGTTTATTCATTATTGATGAGAGTTCTAGTATAACTAGCAAGCTTAAGGCTCCTAAAAGTTTAGAAAAATAAAAAAGAGAACTTAGGCCTAATTTTTGGAATTACTTCCAATTAGTGGAAAAATAATTAGGTGAAAGTTGGATGTTGAAGGATAATAATATGTTATCTAGAAAAGGGCAGTTGGATACTATTTTGATGAAGTTTGTATGTCATATCATCTCACTTAAAAACTCCCTATAAATGATCTAAATCAATAATAGGTTGTAGAAAATTGTCAGTTATTTAGGTTGGTGTGTAACACTTTAGCTAGTAAAGTTAAGGATAATATTATTTATCATTGTACTATTAAGGAGTTGTGGGAGTTCATTGAGTCTTTATATTTAAAAAAGGATGATTTGAACTAGATATATGGTTTGATTGTATCCTTATTTCAATCAGATAAAAGAGGTAAGACCAATGCTTAAATTTATACTAAGTTCAATCATATTTATAAGTAGTGGAATTCTCTTGTGGCTATTACAAGTGACATTAATGAAATACATTATCAGTATGAACAATTAGTAGCTTTGTATTATTTGATGCATTTACCTTTTGAGTTTAGCACAACACATTAGTAGGTTTTATCTAATTCTAAGCCATTCAACTAAAAAATAGCTTATTATTAAGTTCAGTGAGCATTTGAGGATATTTCTTCCTTTTCTCTATCTTCAAATATGAATAAGTCAATTGTATTAGTTAGCTTAAGCACTCGAGTAAGTCGTGGTAATTCTAAAGGTGGCAAAGGAAGAGGAAGAGGATGAGATAACTCTAGTGAAGGAGGAAAAGGAGAAGATTCAATTTTGATCTATTATTACTATCAAGAACAAGGACACATTAAGAAATTATGCTTGAAATTGGTGGGAAAGAATACACAATAATCTAAGTTTACATATATGGCATAGGAATCAAAAAATAATGGTAAATTACTATTTAAGAGTGAATATGCTAATTATTTGTAATTGAAGGCTTCTTTACAATTGTCACCTACCCAACCCATAGCCATAATAGTTCAATAGGTAATTGTATTGCATATGTCTCTAATTCCAATTATAAACAAGTCATTTGATGAGATCATTACCAACTGATGGGATTACGAAAATTAAAAAAAAGAAAGTAATTTAGAAAATTTTAGATTGATAAGTTTGACATGCCACAACCTAAAGAGAACCAGTTGAATTCATCACACTCTAGGAAAGAGAAGAGAATGAGAGTGATAAGAATTCGATTAATTCACCACTAAGTAAGAGATCATACTTAGATAAAAATAGAATTGCAAAAGGCAATCTAAACAAACTTGTCTTAACCAACTTGAAATGTGAATACATGACCTTTTTAATAGAATTTAAGCTCATAAATGCCCATTAAGTAGTCATAAATTTCTACTTTCTAGTGAAAGACTAAAGGGTTTGGGAAACTTCAAACATAAATGACATTAAAAATAATAAATAACATTAAAATGACATGACTAATTAATAAAAAAAAAACATGCAGAAGAGGCTGCCTTGGGGTTGCCACCAATTAGAGGGATTACGAATTAATGTCCATGGCCAAATTTATTGATGAATCCAGAAGAAAACGTGCAGAAGATAGGTCTTCATATCTTCCCTTTAGAATTCCTTCAAAATGCTTCAATTTTAGCTCAAATTAGCTATTGGGCCCATGTATATATACTTAAGCCCAATTTCTTCAAGTTTCCTTATAGATCAGCAATGTAATCCAGCCCACATTTGTGTTTTCCTTCATAGAAATTAAAGACTCCATCCTTTTGGCTCTTACACGAGTTATTGAGCCAATTGGATTATTGGGTTAGTCTTGTACCTCTTGGTCAGGATCCATGATCTCATCATCTTCCCCTAGCTGAAGAGGATTTGCCCTCAAATCTAGCTCCATGGTATCCTCCAAATAAGGAGATAAATCCCTTACATTGAAAGTAGCTGAAACTTCATAATCTCCCAGCAAATCAATCTTTTAGGCATTATTATTTAGGCTTGAGACAAGGAGGTATGTGTGTGGAAGATTATGTGAAGGAGTTTGAAATGTTGAAAATTATATGTGAGTTGCAAGAACCTAAAGAACAAACCATTGCAAGGTTCTTAGGTGGGTTGAATAGGGAGATTGCAAATTTGGTGGAGCTACAAAATTATGTATTCTTGGAGGATGTGATCAAATTGGCTGTAAAAGTGCAAAGACAAAGGAAGCGGGTTTCAACCAAGCAACATGTGACTAGGTAAGTTGGTAATAAAATAGCTAACTCATCTACACCATGGGAGAATAAGAAGCTTGGCAATAAGGAGGCTGCAGGATCATCCACTACTTTGTTAAAAGGGAAAGCAGTTGATTCTAATCCCATCAGTTGGTATCAGAGGCTAGTTTATCTTCCAGCCAATCTACACTAAACAAGACATAAATATCTGATCCAGACTCCATTTCAAATAATCCGCTAGCTTTATCTCCTCTACTAACTCCTTCCTCAACAGATTGTCCTCATATGTCTTCTGATTTAAATCTATCTATTACTCGAAAAAAAATGTACCCGTACTTGTACTTAAAAAGTTAAGTCTAGCTATCTTTATTCCATTTCTACCTATGTATCCTATTCTTCTTTATTTGCTTTTTGTTGATCATGTATTGCTTCCTTAGACACTATTAATGATGGTAAACAATTCATTAGTTACAAATGGGTATTTATTATGAAAGTAAATCTAGATGGTTCTGTTACTCATTTGAAAGAACATTTAGTAGCTAAAAGGTATGCTTAAGCCTATGGTGTTGATTACTCAGAGACCTTCTACCCTGTGGCAAAAAATACTTTAATTCAATTGTTTATCTCTTACTACTACTAATAATTGGTCTCTTCACTAATTGGATGTTAAAAATGATTTCTTACATGGAAATTTACATGAAAAAATGTATATAGAGCAACCACCTATGTTTGTTGCTTAGGGGGAGTGTGAGAAGGTACTACATTTGAAGAAATCATTATATGGGTTGAAAAAATCTCCTTAGGCTTGGTTTGAAAGATTCAATGAAGAGTGATGATAGAATTTAAAAATGAAGAAAAGTGATCATCATCACTTTATGTTCTATAAATAGTTTGATTCAAGATGTGTTCTTTTAACTGTGTATATTGATGATATTATGATTATGAGGAGTGAAAATCTAGGCATTTCATAATTGAAAACTTTTCTTTAGGCTAAATTCTAGACTAAAGACTTAAGAGCACTTTAGTATTTCTTAGGCATGGAGATTACTCGAGGAAGAAAAGCGATTTTCTTGTCTCAAAGAAAATATACGCTTAACCTCTTGAATGAAATAGGGATGATTGATACTAAACCATGTGAAACTCCTATAATTACAAATGTTCAACTTAACCCAGAACATGGGGAGTCACTTGAAGATCCTGAGAGGTACAAGAAATTAGTGGAAAAATTAAATTACCTTACTATAACTAGGCTTAACATTACCTTTGCAAAAAGTATAGTTAGTCAGTTTATGAACTTTCTAAGGACTTCTCACTAAGATGCTTTCACATACATTCTAAAGTATTTGAAAAAGGTGCCTGGTCAAGAAATCATATATAAAAATCATGGTCATTACAAAGTAAAGGCTTTTTCTAATATAGATTAGGTAAAATATCCTATAAATTACAAATCTACTTCTAGGTATTGTGTATTTATTAAAAGAAACCTTATGTTATAAAAAAGCAAGAAATAAGTAGTTGTATCTCGCTTTAGTGCAAAGTTTAAATACCACGCTATGGCTCATGCTAAGTTTGAACTTGTATGGATTGCTTATCTTTTTCAGTAACTTAGCATTAAGACTTATGGGATTATACAATTGTGGTGTGACAATCGTGTTACTACCCATATTGCTTCAAATCTAATTTTTCATAAATGAACCAAGGATGTAGAAATTGAATATCATTTTGTTAAGTAAAAGTTATAAGAAGGAGTTATCAGTTTTAGACATATTAAAATAAGGGAACAATTAGCTTATCTATTTACTAAATCTGTTCTAGGAAAATGGGTTGATAAAATTTGTAACAAGCTGGACATGATTGATATTTATAGCCTAGCTTAAGGGGGAGTGTTAGTAGATAAGTAACATTATGTCTCACGTCACTTATATCTTACAATATATACTTTATATTTATAATGAGTGCTTAACTCAATTAAGGATATAATGTTACAAATTCCCTTCTAATTAACATTTTCAATTCAATGTACATATTACTGCTTGATTATATCTCTTTGCATCACTATTAATCTTATATCTATATCAATTTGTCATAATATTAATTAATCTTAACCTTAGAAAGATCTAAGATATACTTAAATTCCTTGTATAATATGATACTACAGCTTAAATTAGGTATAGTTAACTACATACTCCACTACAAAAGCCTAGAAAACAATTTTATTGACCTTGGTCAACTATATAGTTAACTACTAAAGTCCAAAGAGTAACTTTGGTCTTCATAGTCAACTATTAGCATCCAAAGAGCATCTTAAAGGTTGTTAATAGACTATATATTGACTATAATATAGGCTTTTATAGAATTTTAGCTTGAAACATTGTTCATTTACTAATATTTCAATCAAGACTCACTTATTACTTCACCATTTTACATTAAATCATTAGTGCACTCTTGTAATACTTTATGCCATTTTTCATATGAAAACTATATTACATTTCATGAATCACCACTTTTCATATATAATCACCTAAAAACCCAAAAACTCAATCCTAACTAATTAAAATTAATTTAAAATTATAAATTGAAATAAATTGTTCATCTACCTATTATGAGAAAGGTTTGTAAAGCTAGATCATTCCTTATTAGTCCTAATTAACTATTACCTAAACTTTTTATTAGGGCTCATTTCCTTCTTTGAGCTCAAAGTTCAAATCTTCTCAAATTCAAAGAAAGCCATGAAAATTCTAGTTACTAAGAAAGGCTTACTGTATTTGTATGAAGAATTTAACAAGTAATTTCTCCTAGCTTTACTTGGTTAATGAAAATCTTGAAGAAGAAAAAGAGAATAAAAGAGTTTGAAGAAGAGAAAGAATTTGGATTATGGTAGATAAGGGTAAGAGCAATTTGGGAATAAAATAAATTATGTCTTATACATACTAGCTACCTTTCCTGAGCTATAATCGACTAGGCCAGTTTAGAATGTAACTTTGATAGGAGTAGTCAACTATCACCTAGCTTTTTTGCACTTAATTACTCCATATACCTTTCCTACTCTCATTCATTTATTCATAGTCATTTTAAGTATTTTTAAGCTTTCACTAAATCACTTTACCTATAATTTTTATTCATAGTTCATTTAATAGATAAATTTTCATATTTTTGATCTATTTCACTCTAAATTTTATCTTAATTAATAATTTTCTTCCACCCAAATTTTCTCATTTATACATTCTTATCGTAGAAAAAACTATTCCTTGAAAAATCTTTGTTCATTATATTTATTTTACCAAAATTAATTTGTTGTTCTTTTTCTCCAAGACATAGCAAAAATTTAAGAATTTAAAATTTTGAAGGTGTAGCATAATGTTTGCATTTCTAGTATATATATCGTATGGATCTTTATGTACAAATAGGTTTCTAATTTTACAAAAGGAAAAAAAAATTTAACCCCCAAAAACCACAATTAATTAAGATCTTTTAAAATTAAAAACACCTAATCTAGATTGTAAGAGTTGATGGTGTTACAAATAGTTATCATAAGTAACTTATAATCCATAATTTCACATTTATTTCACAATATATACCGTAAATGTCACATATTTAATGAAATTGACCATTTACACAAATAGTAAAATAGATATCTTAAGTAGCCAGAGATAATGCGATCAAATCATTTGCAAAGTTTACACAATTAATACGATTCATATTTTGTGCATATATAATATGTTTATCACATTAATCACATTTCATATAAAATACACATTTCAAATTAAAAATATATCCATACAACCCATATCCATAATTAATCCCCATAATTTATACTTCATAAGTTATACATATTTAAATTATACTTACAACATATAGGAATTCCACAACCATAATTAGTATTCACAATGTGTAAAAGAGTTCACATCCTCAAGTTCAGTATGACTTATACTTAAATTGAGTATACATACACACACACACACACACATATATATATACAACTTTAACATCAAATCTTACAATTGGTAAGGTTATTATTATTACATTAGTAACACCAAAAATTTATATCATTATTATTACCCTTATCATTAATATTATTACCTACCTAGAAATCATAGGGTATTTGAAAAATTATCACTTTAGTATTCTTATACCAATTATGTTCATTCTCATCTGGATTAAATTTAATATTAACCTTGTATAATTTATATGTTAGTCAATTTGTGATGTTTATGATATATATATATATATATATATATATATATATATATATATATATATATATATATATATATTAAAATTTATATTATAACAATTTGTAATTCCCAAGGTTTCACTTACGTTTGGAAATTACATTCATACATTTATTTTGTCTTTTTCCTTAATACTTCCCAGATCTTGTTTCACACTTTTTCTATCAATAAAAACTTCTAATTTTGCCCTTCATAATTATTTGCCATAATAACTTATAACCCCTAATTTTAATCACACTTATTATTATTACTAATATTACTACTACTACTTTTACTACTCTACATCTTGTAACCTAAATAATCTTCCTAAGTAAAGCCAAGAAGGCTAAAATTCCATTACTAAGTTGAAAGCTTTTTGCTTAAATAACATTCAAAGTCATTTGAAAGTTTTGTGCCTTTCTTTGCATCAGGGTTTGATCCTTAATCATCACTTGTGTGTATCTAGTAGTTCAATCACTCTTACCATCACCAAAAAAGAAAAAATTTTCCATTACTAAGTATTGCCTCTCACTTTTACCCTTACTTATAATATTTCTTAAGTATGCATTATTTTAAAGTTTGACAATTCTACATAACACATGTGCTTATCTTCTCCCAAGTATATGTCCATAAAGGTAACTATCTATATCTAATTTACCAAGTTTTCATGATTAAGATCTAAATACTTCCTTTTTCCTTTTTGTGATCGAAACAAGGGGTGTGAAACACGTACAATTTTTTTTATTTTTTAGATCTCTTCTACTTACATCAATGTTTTAATTATTTTTTTACTTTACTAGCTAATCTAACATTTTGATTTACATAATCTTAGAAATTGCCTTAATTATTCTTCTCTTAAGTGGCTAAACCACATCTCTTTTAAATCCTCTATTTTTTTTTTGGTAAATTTAAGGATTCAATCCTATCCTTTGCATCTCCACAAACTAGTAAAACTTGTATTATATATTAACATTATTTCTCTTTCTTTTTTTCCTCATTCCACTTTGAAATTCACATTTTTCTTTGCTTGAAAATTCTTGAAGTTGGAACCTTACGTCTCTAACATGGGTGTGTGTATATAATCTAAGAAAGACTAATTATTCATTTATAAATATATGTTGTCCTTAAATTTCTTATCAAATAGCTAAATTTACACTTTCTTCTCTTATTATCCCTTTAAGACTTGAAACACCTTGTGTTTTTTAGAGGATTACAATATATCTTGTCTTATATATATTCCCTTACTTATCATGAAATATCCTTTCTTGTATATATTTTAGACTAACTAGAAGCTTGATGCTATAAGATTTTGCTATCTTATGATCAATATTACTTATATATGCATATTAGATCATTCTTGCCATTTAAGGAAAATATTTATCCCCTAAATTGAGGGGAGGCCAAAATATCCCCTACATGTTTTCACATGCTTTTCTATTTTACATTACATTTTTGTCTTGTTCATGATGTAGAGTCATGATTATAAAAGGAATACATATATTTCCCTTAAAATTGAACCATTGGATCACATCAAACACAATATTTTCATAGCCATATTTTTGTAAGTTCATCTAAGTCAAGTGTTTTCAAAAATCAAATTTCCTCTACACTTGTCCAAGGGTATCCTAGATCTTAGGATCTTTCTGAGGGAGTTTTTCTTTTTTCATTTTTAAACAAAAGATTCACTTTTGGTCATTCCAAAAACAAGTTTGCAACATTCAACCAGTGCATTAATCATTTTATTAAATGCTTCTTCTCTTCATGTTTGTATGTCTTTTTATTATAATTTGTATTTTCAATATAAGTTATTCATGCTATTATTTTCATACTTCTTTTAAGCAGGTGATTTATCAAACTCTAAAATAAGAATGTAAGAAGAATATTCATATAATTTATGATCAGATTGGATGAGTTGTCATCTTTGGGTTCCTCTATGCACAAAACATGCTAAGTTAGTACAATCTTTAACAAAACCTTAAAAGAGAGAAGTTGAAAGAAATGAACATCTTAATTATGTACTTAGTTCTTTTTTCCTAACTTGAAAGACTCATTATATTCTGTTGTATACATCGTCTTACCCTTAGTTCTAAGTGGTGGTCTCATAGAGGGAGTGAGAAAGGTGAAAATCATGGTAAATGTATAGGAAGAGAGGGGTTTAGCTTTGCTTGTAGGGAATAAAATTGTTTAAGAAGAAAATGAGAGAGTTATTGTGCAAGGGTGAAGAAGAGGGGATATGATTTTTTATTGGATCTTTTCTAATGAGACACTTACTTATTAAGTCTCTTAGCTAATCTTATTCACCTTTCATGCTTTAGCCTAAAATCTCTTATCTTTCTCTCATTAGTCTTTGGATGATAATGTAAGAAATCATTAAAATAGATTTTAAATTTAACTCACCTTGCATTGGCCTTATAGGTTCCTAGGGTCATAATTCTATTATCAACAAACTTATTTTCTAGTTTTTAATTTAATTTAAGAGTAAATTGAATTCCATTCAAGGACAACAAGGGAACTATTCAATTCCTTCCTTTATAAGGCCAAATCAGCTCCTTTGTAGCTTATTAAATATATTTTGTTATGCCATCTTACTCATTGTCCTAAGCATTTAGGCCTTATAATATGCCACATGTGCTCATGGTTCCTTACTTATTCCTTTAGTGACTAAAACAAATGTATTTTCTAATAATATACTTCAAACTTACTTAGACCATGGCCCAAATATATTTTTATATATTTTTTACTTAATTAGATTACTTTTTCATAGGCACTTGTAATTACATACAAAATGTCTCCTTTGCTTAGCCCCTATCATGTAACTTTTTAGTGAATTTGCATATCTTGTTGTATACTTTGGCCTGATGCATAAAATTTTTGCACAAGGCATCTTTATGTGTCCTTCATCAATTAGCCCTAACTTGACATAAATTTGATGCCTTTAGAAATAATTATGATGAAGTTATTAAAGACTGGTCAGTGTCATGATACCCAAATTTGTCATTAATTAAAAAAAATGGTATTAATTAGTTAAAAATTAAATTATGAAATTTATACGGATAGAAGCTTTAGATGTCTAGTTTCCAAATCTTTTAATGGTTCATCAATTAGACATTTCTACATTAAGTAATGGCCAAAATATTGTCAGGTGCACAAAAATATTATAAAAATAAGACTACTTATGAGTTCTTTCTAATAATTTACTTATCTTTGTTTCATAACTTTTTCATGATTTAAATCTCTTTTTTGCATCTAACTATAACCTGAATTTTTCCTAAAAATTAAAATCCCTTTACTTTGGGACCCATTTTTTATAATTTTTCATATAATACCTTACATTCTTGTACAAAAGTAGTTCCTATTATCAAGTTTTCAAAAGTTACAATAGCCAACACTTATAAGGTTCTTTGTTATAATTTTTCATCTTGCTTCTCATTCTAACTTAGTCCACTTATCCACTCTACTTCTCATGCCTATTCCATCTCATGCTCACGATTTTTTTCATTCTTAAAGTTAAAATTACTAGTTTTAATAAAATTTCTTTCTTAAAATGTTTATCAATTCAATCCTAAATTTCTTTAATGAATTTTAGGGTATTGCAATTTAGAAGCCAAAACCCTCATGTACAAACCAAAATACTAAAATAGTATACTATAATGAAGTCTGTAGGTAAATTTTTAACCACTGTTTAACCATTAACTGACATTGTTTCATTACTTTCTAAACAAGAGAGTTGTTAGACTAGACCTAATTTAATATTTAGTTTTTGTTTGGCACCATTTTGATTCATGGGGCTCTAGTTATGATTAAAAAATCAAGACTAGATTAGATTAGACTTTATCTTCCTAGTTACATCATACATCCAAATGATTGAACTAGGTTTTGCCTTCAACACAAAATTTGTATAGTTGCTTCCTCATTTTCCAAATATATAAAGATCATCCAAATTAGAACTCAAAAACTCATAGCAAAAAATCCTAAAATAATATCAAAATCTAACATTAACAAAAGAATTGAATACATTCCAAAATCATGACCCAATTCTAAAATAAGGTTAATTTCACTGAATTAAGCACATGTAAAATTGTAAGCACTATAGTCTATAAGAAAATATTATATGAAAAATTATATACATCAACAAGCAACATGACAAATCTAATAAAACCTTATCCAAAGGAACCTATAGATTCCTAAAGAAGTATGAGTATAAGAAGATAAATTATTTTAAATTAAAGAAATAGCTTGAGAAGAAGAAGAAAAAGAAAGGTATTCCTTTAGATCTAGCATGTTTCAAATTGAATACTGTTGATGTGCCACCAAATACTTAGTGGTTGGATATTGGTGCATCTATTCATTATTATTATTGAGAAATTTAAAGAGGCCTAATGGAAAACTAATAGTTATGTTGGGAAATTGAGATAGAGTGAAAGTAGAAATCATTTCTTATTTTTTATTTGTTTTCTTCTCTTACTATGGAGTCAAAAGATCCAATTTATGTAACTTTGATGAGAAGGAACTCAATTTTAATAGTTGTATTAAATTATGATGGATACTATTGTGATTTTGAAAATAAAAGCTTTAATTTTTTTTATGATTCCTCTATTGTTAGCTTTGCTCATTATGTGATGGCTTATATAAAATAGATTTGTAACTTAATTTTGCTAATTTTATAATAAATACTATTGTTCAAAAGAAAAGAAGCATGAATGATAAAAAATCTTCAATGCTTTAGCACGTGCATTTAGTGATATTTTTAAAGAGAAGATGAAGATACTAATAAAAGAAACGGTTTACTATGACCTATACTTCTCAAATTTTGATAGATATGCAAATTGCATCATAAAGAAATTACTGCCTCAATATATGCTTAGAAGATAAATACAAAGAAAGAACTCCAATAATCCCTATTTTCACTTTATCTTGATTTCCATTAAAGAAAAATAATGTAAGTTTTAAAGCAAACATGAAAAGTTAGCAGCAAAATTTTTTGCACTTAAGTAAAAGAAATAAATTAGAAACAATTAAATTAATGGACAAAAGGGAAGATTATAACTTCCTCTCCATTACAATAACCATCCAAGTCAATCATCATTCTACAATCAAGTAGTTGGCTATGTGAAAGAAACATTAAGAGCCAGAAATCAATTAACGCTTTAAGGGATGAGAGGGAGACATTTATTTGTACTTGTTAGGAGAGATGAAAAATAAATTTATCAAAATGTTGGAACAACACAAATTGTGAAATAGTATAAATGTCAAGCATACAAATAATCACACACACACATATATTATGTTTATGTTTAGGTTAATAAAAAATATTTATTCTAGTTTGATATTTTGGTTCATATTTTATATATTATGCGAATCTTGAAATAAATATAAAAAATATAATTATTATACAAATCTTCTCGTAAAAAATGACATCATTTGTAAGGAATTTTAACATGTACATTACAATGTATAATAGTAGAAGTCTATGATTCTCGCATAAAGAGTGATTGAAATGCATTTGCAATATTATTCATTCCAAGGGATACTTGGGCACACAATTTGTATACCCACTATCATTAAGAATAGAGTAGATGTAATAAATTTTTTATAATTATTTTTCCAACAAGCCCTCCTTACTTTTATCTCAAACCTTACTAGCAATGAATACACAAATTGTGTACTTATCGGCTAATTATGACTTTCTTATTCATTCTTAAAACGTGTGTACTTCACTTGCCTTGTTCTTATCATTCATTTTCAAAATTTATCTCTAATTAACATTAAATGATGATAACATAGGATATTAATAAAAAATTAATCATTGACTTATACATTTCAATTGCATTAAATCATTATCAATGGAAAAATTGAACAAAATATATTTTGAATTAATTTCTATTATAACATCTTTTTAATTATATATATATTTCATCAAGTTAGTTATTTAGAACATTGTTTTAATTTTGTTAAACACTATAATTATAATTAAGAAAAATTATTCGATTAAATTAGTAAGACAATTGATCAAATAAATCATTTCATAACTATTATCAGTATTAATCATAAAATTAAGGAGTAAAGTAATTCAGGATATTGCATTGATTGAATTTTTTATTTCAACTCTTAAAGGCGTTAATCATTAGAAAATAATTTCATTTTTATATTTTAAAAATTAATTGAATTAATTCATTTAGTAGGAAATTCTTCCATTTTTGTTTTATTACTGATTACTAATTACTAATACGTTACTATTTTCTATAAAACATTCTCCTTCATTATCTTTTAATTAAATAAAATATCTTATTTCATGTTACATGGAGTATTGTTTTAATTTTTCAAAATGTTATAATTAGGGAAACCCATTAACGACTCAGTTAAGTAGAAAATTTCAAAACCTTATAGTTATTATAATTAGCTTAAATTAATTTAAACGTTTCAATTTCTTCAAATTTTAAACTTAGGAAAATTTATTATTTATTTTAAAACCTTATAGTTTAAATTAATTTATTAAAACCTTATAGTTATTATAATTAGTTTACTATGATCATTTTAAATTTGATTTTGAATTTTTTTATTATTTATTTTTTGTCATTCTTGTTTTCTGTTCTTCCTCTATAATATAATGAATGTTTCTTCCTTAATATCATGTCATTCTTCATCTTGATTTGTTTGGTTTTTCTACTTAACAATAAACAATCATGGTAAATATAACTATTATCATTTTTTTGTAAATCATATCATCTTTTATTTTTGTTTTAGCTTTCATCAGTTTTATTTGTTAATTTTATTAGTAATTGTATGCACTAATTAATCACTTCTCTTTGAATTCAAGCTAAGACGTTTAATTTGTGTTTCATTTATGACATTAATTTACACACTAATTATGCAACAATTAAAATTAGAGTCATGTGTTTATGGTATGTACCTCATAATATTACAATGTAATGCAACTAAAGAGGATTGAGATGGTTCTTCTAGACAAATAGGTTTGGGCATCTTTCAAAAAAAACTAATTAATGTATGTTTTCTATTACAATATTTTATCTCTTGTGTGATATATTCTTTTTGTTTTGTAGGCAAGTCAGATCCACTCTTTCATTCCTAATGTTCACGTTGATAAATTTAAAAACCATATTCAAGAAGGAAATTGTTCATATGATATCAAAGTTTGTAGTTGAAAAAGTCTCAATGGATTAATTGTTCTCGAAATGAATTCTCTGTAGGTTTTAATGCTAAAGTAGAAATATTAAAATGTGAAGATTTTGTTCAATGTTAATATCAAAGAATTTAATGATTTTCGATCAATGTAAGTTCATTATAAATTTATTAATTATTTTTAATTAATTTTTATTATATATAATAATTTCATAAATGTATTATTCATTTATCTTATATAGTACTATATCATCCTTTCACAATCTTATAATGAATGGTCATGATATTTCACAAAGATCAATTCTTTCTCTGAACAATTATCGGTTTCTTTTTGTGATGAGTTGATTGTTAATGCAAACCAAGAAACCATTCCTGAAGTCTCTTACTATAGCAATTTATTTTGTTTTTCTTATCACATCTACGAAGAATTTAATAGCAATTTATCTAATTAGAAAAGCTTTACTTCCACCTATCTTAGGAATGTACATATGTTGTAAATGATGAGGTTGTTGAGGTAAAAAAATAAACAAACTAGTGTCATATTGATTGCAAACGTTGTATTAAGAAACTTGAATACAAAAGCAATGATTTTTTTTCTTCGTTAGAATTGTAATCAAAATATCTCTCTGATAGTTAAGTTTTCCCTTTCCTATTCATAGCCTTTTGCTTTTCTTTATGCACTAATTACTAAATTACTGACCCTTTTATCTTGTGAATTATGTAGATACCATTTTGATCTGTGTGTTGCTGATGATTTTGACAATATGAGTATCACCCTATTTGATCCTCGTGTTAGATTATTTATTGGCAAACATACATAGAATGTCAAGGATTCCCATTGACAGGTACATTTAATTATTAATTAATAGGTACTATTAATTATTCGTTTTTTATATACAATTATTTTTTACATGATTTGTTCAAATTTCGTAACATTGTTTGATTGACAGATATTATGAGGAGCTTGAATATTTCATTGGCAATCTCTTCAAATTTAGAACGACTGACAACAACTTGAGAGAACCTTCATCTATTTACTCATTGGTTAGGACAATGCATGATAGTTTTTTAGTTGATGAATTTATTAGTCTCTTTCAATTCCCAACTGGTATGTGGTGTAAAATAAATTTATTTATTTTTACAAATATGAATTTATTTATTTTTACAAATATGAATTCTTTACTTCTTTTTAGGAAATGTCTAGAAGCTTAAAGGTTTATGTTGGAAAATCAGTTTCAAAACTAATACCTTCAAGTGAGAAATAGTTTTGTTTCAACCTAGTTTCTCTAACAAATGTCTTAGTTTTCATTAAAAATATTTTAAGGTTGAAAAGGATTGTTTAGTGATGTTTTAACCCTTCGAAACTTGGTTAGAAGTTTTTATAAAATTTCATAAATTTTAGGGTAAAAAAAGGCTTTTGGAAGTTTAAATAACCTTTTTTTGGGCATATTAATGATCTAAGTTGTGGGCATCATGTATAATGTGTTTTAATCATGTAAATAGGTAAAAAATGATCTTTATGACCTAGTAATTATTCTATAAGCTTTCACAAAGTTTTATTAAAGTTTGGAGCCTTAAAATGATTTTTCAAGCTAAAAGGGTCTTTTTTTATGTATTTTGATAATTGGATAAAGAAAAACCATGTATGACTTGTTTTAGGCATGGAAAAAGTTTAATGATGTTATTAAATTTTTAAGTAACAATTTTACAAAGTTTCATGAAATTTGAGCAAAATTTTATATTTTTAGTAGAATTTATAAATGTTAAGATGATTGTTAGAGCCTAGTACAAGTAGCTATTTCTTGCTTAAATGTTATTGTTTGGAAATATTTTAGCTAGCTTTCTTGCCACTAAGCAATGGCTCAACTTGTTTGAATAAATGAGAAAAAATAGTTTTCCTACTTATTAAAACACTACATAAGTGTTGGTTTAAAACTACTTAAGAAATGATAGTTGTGGAACTTGGAAATACTAAGCTGTGCACTACATGGTTCTATTAGTGAAACTGTGGATCACATGTTGATATCACACTAATATTTGTGTGAATAACATGTGATAATAATTTTCTTGAAGGTGCAATGAGCATTCTATGGAAAAAAAAATGAACATTGGTCTAAAGGTTCTGTAATGAAACCATAAGCAAGTTTAAAAGGTTAGTGCATGAAAATTCTATTTATGACATTTATGGCTTGTATATGCACTAATGTGGTTATGCAAAATTAACATTATGGTAAAAGCTTATAGAAATATTAGTTAAGCTATTAAATCTAGCATTGGAAATTGAAATACTAGAATTTATTTTAGTTATTAGTTATATGATAAGGTAATTGTAAACTTTCTCTACTAGATTTAGGTTATATAATATCACGGCTATGGCTTGGATAACATTCTAATCTTACCTTATTTTAGGGGCTAGTGAGAGCCCAATATGAATTTGGCCTCATACTACATATAATATTGTGGCTTTATGCTAATCTCTAGCTTTTGCACCATATTTGACATTTTAGCTTGAATGTCATATGTGACAATGACATGATGTTACAAGTAAACTTATGGAATGATTTAGGTTTAGCCTAATGCCCTGCCTTTTAAGTCAAATGAAAGGATCAGTGGGATAAGATAAACCAGGAGGCACAAGGCTAGGATATGAGTGGGATAAGGTTAACTGAGAATAAGGTTGTAAATGAACTAAGCTACTCATGAACAATTTGAGTTCAACTCATAAAAAGCTCAATTAGTATTTGAGTTAAATGAGCTTAAGCCTAAATAAGCCAAGTTTGTATAATTGATTAGTCAAGCTCAAGCCTCATAATACAAAGTTCATGATGTTTACAAACCTAAATAAGCCTAAATGAGTTTCTATATATATTTTTGTTTCTAGTATTGTTTATAATTTTATTAAATTATTAGTTCATTTAATTATTGAATATTTTGATATTAACAAAAATTCTTACTAGCTTCATTTTATCAAAATAAAAAAGGCAAAGAAAATTATGGATTAAATATATTAAATTCCCATTTTTAATTTTTTAATTACATGAAAAGGTTAGGATTTCAAATGATAAATTTTCTATTTTGTTATATTACTTGTGTAATTATTATGTAATGTTCAAGCATCATGAGCTGACTGTTATATATATATATTAGAATGGAATGAGACTTAATTTGAGATTTCATTTATTAGTATAAAAAAACTATATTACATCTTATTTTATTATTATTTGCTAAAAAATTGTATAATATGTCAAAGCTTATTTAAGCTCATTTAGGCTCAATTAAGCTTGTTTAATAGTCAAACTCAAGCTAAAGCTCAAATTTGTTTAATTTGATCAAGCTTGAGCTCGAATAAGCAAAAGCTCAACCTAGCCCAGCTCATTTATAGCCCTAATCAGGAGTAACAAGGATGAACCCTTATACCTCCATGCTATCTATTAAATTAAATGTTTATTAATTTGAATAATTTTTGTTCATTTTTAAAGAAGAAAAATGTTTTGATTATATATCTTATATATGGATATTTCCTGCATTAAAATTAACTAAAAAATTTATGTCATACCTATTTCATTAAGAAATTAAATTACTCACTCTACATGTGAATATATTTGTGTAGACACTCTACCCAATAGCCCCACATAAAATCATTAACATTTAGTGGTAGTTGTACTACACCTTGTACAACATGTTCAAGTAAGAGTTTCATTTCCTGCTAATCATCCACAAAGATAGCAATGTTGCTTAAGAATCTAATATGAATGTGGTGTAGGTTAACTTGCAAGATCCAAATCTAGATTAAGTGTCCCTAAACCATCCTTTTAAAAGGGTGGTTACCAGATGGCCTCATCAATGCCCTTACTCAATGATCTCATCTTGGTTGAGGGAATCATAGATATCCTTTATGATAACTCACCTCTTGATCCTACTTTTCTAGCTTTGAACTTGCTTATTACCCTACCTACTTTGCATGATTCCCTAACTCCTCTGATATCTATGTTGGTACTAGCAAAGGTATAACTACCACCACATATGATTCCAGGACCTTTCATACTAGTTCCACATCATGGTAGCTTTATCAAAAAGTCTAATTTAAACTTTAAAAATTTTATTAATAGCTAGTTACTATGATAGTTCTTAATCAATTTTATTATTTAAAAGTTCGTATATGTTTTTAACTACTAATGACATAAAGTAGTAATAGGATGATAATAGGTTAGGTAAGAACTTGTGTGCTTGTAGAACAAAAACTATTATGTTTAATTATAAAGAAACAGATATGATATACTGATGTATTTTTACTTACTTAACATGCATTGTTTGTGAAGTTGTTTGGTAACAGTGCAAATAAGGGTTTTTGTAATGAAAGCAAAATAATTTTCAACAGCAAAGAAAATGATTTTTCAAAAAATTTGTAAATTATTAAAAAGGAAATTATGTATGATTTTCAAAAGAAAGAAATCCAATCTCTAATTCTAATGTTATTTTTAAAAGTATTTTAAACAAAGGATAGGATCATTTGACTTCTTTAAGTTTTACTACCCAATCCTATTCTATTATGTTGTTTCTTGATTAGGACTTTTTTTTTTTTGAAGAATTAGAGGAGTTTGCAATGGATATTTTTAAGACAAAAATAAATTCTTTGACTTATTTTTTGATTTAAGAACTTGCCAAAAGAAAATAATTATTCTTTATTAAAATATTTTTTTGAAATCACTTTATCAAAACTATGTTTTGACTATTTCCTTGATGGAAAAATAAGTTTTCTAATATTCTTTGATCATTTAAAAAAATTCATAAATATTTTCACCTTGTCTCTTAACATTAGACAAGTTTTTGCAAAAATAAATGATTAAAAAAAGTCAAACTAGTTAGAAAGACTTGTAAAGATATCTAATTGATGTCTTTACATCAATCACAATGGTTCTAAAAAATGGGTTATGGCATCAACATACCTATTATGCTATA
This sequence comes from Sindora glabra, assembly GCA_020226215.1. NCBI lineage: Eukaryota > Viridiplantae > Streptophyta > Magnoliopsida > Fabales > Fabaceae > Sindora > Sindora glabra. The sequence goes on from CM035228.1 coordinate 65,730,729, forward strand.
TGTGTAAATGGTGAATTTTGTGAAATATTTGACATTTATGGTATATATTACAAAATGCATGTGAAATTAGGGATTCTAGGTCACTTATGATAGCTATTTGTAACACCCTCTACTTCTATAGCCTAGATTAGGTGTTTTCAATTTTATAAGATCTTATTCAATTGTGGTTTTTAAGGGTAAATTTTTTTTATAAAACTAAACCAATTTATGCATAAAGATCCTTACGATATGCATAGTAGAAATGCAAACATTATGTTATAACTTTAGAATTTTAGAATTTTTAATTTTTGTTATGTTTTAGAAAGAGGAAAATAAAAAATTACTTTTAGTAAAATGAAAATAATGAACTAAGATTTTTCAAGGAATAGACTTTTTATGATAAGAAATTATAAATGAAAAAATTGAATAAAATTTAAGATAAAATTTAGAGTGACATAGATGAGAAAAATAGAAATTTATCTATCAAATGAACTTTGAATAAAAGTTATTGGTAAAATGATTTGGTGGAAGGTTAAAAGTACTTAAAGTAAATATGAATGAGTGAATAAGAGTAGGAAATGCACATGAAGCAATTAAGTGTAAAAAAAAAGTGAACAGTAATCGACTATATAGTTGACTATTCCTATCCAAGTTGTACTCTAGACTAGCATAATTGACTATATCACAAGAAAGGCAACTATTAAGTATAAGATATAATTTATTTTCTTTCTAAATTTACCTTGTTCTCATAAATATAAATTTCAACCCACTAGGGCATTATTCCTCATCTACCATCATCCAACTTCTTCGTCTTCTTCAAACTCTCTTATTTTTTTCTTCTTTTTCAAGATTTCCATCAATGAAGCAAATGTAGGAGTAACTAGTTAAATTTTTCACATAAATGTGGTAAAGCTTTTTTAGTAACTAGAATTTTAATAGTTTTCTTTAAATTTAAGAAAATTGGACTTTTAGCTTAGAAAGGGAGAAATGAACCTTAATAAGAAATCTTGGTAACTTTAGTTTAGTTAAAAAAAAGGAGTAATGATCTAGCTCATAATAGTTGAAATGAACAATCTATCTTAATTTACAAGGTTAGATTGATTTTGATTAATTAGGATTGAGTTTTTAGTTTTTTAGGTGATCAAATATGAATAGTAGCTATCATGAAGTGTAATTTAGTTTTGATATGAAAATGGCATAATTAAAGCATTATAAAAGTGTGTTAATAATTCAATATGGATTGGTGAAGTAATAAGTGAGTTTGGATTGAAATTATGGCAAATGAATAGTGTTCAAGTTAAAAATATATAGAAACCCATGTCATAGTTGATTAAGAGCCTTTGAGATGCTCTCTGGATGTTAATAACTGATTATAGGCACCAAAGTTGCTCTCTAGATTTCAATTATTGACTATAGGCTAGTCGAATTGTTCTCTAGGCTTTTATAGTTGAATATATAGTCGACTATACCAAATTCAAGCTAGAGTATCATGTTATACAAGAAATTTAAGTACATTTTAAAGCTTCTTAAGGTTAAAATGAATTAATATGTGATAAATTGAAGTAGATACAAGATGAATAGTGATGCAAAGAGATATAATAAAGTAGTAAATGTAAATTGAATTGAAAATTTTACCAAAATGTTGTTAATAATATGTAAGGTAAATTTCATTCACTTCCCTTAAGGTTTGGATATAATTCATTCATTCCCCTTCTATTGTCCTTCTATTTCCAAAAATATCACAAACCTCCCTTGTTAGTTGAAAAATGTTAACTCTTTTTACTACCACACACACAATAATCTTTTAAACTTTTTGCAAGAAAAGTTTATAACATTTTATATACATTACATGTTAAAAAATAAAAACCTTTATTGATATAAATTACATTACAAAAATTTAATTTTTTTGAAAAATCTATATTAAATATGAATATTTTCATAAAATTTATGTTTATATTTTAAGAAAAATACTTTAACCTCTCCTCAAAAATTGAAAACTTACACAAACTTCTCCTTTATTTATTTTTGACCTCCCATTAAGTATTTAAAACCTACACAAGCCTCTCCTTTATTTTCAAAACCTACACAGATTTCTTCTCTATTTATTTTTGACCTCCCATTAAGTATTAAAAACCTATGCAGACTTCTCATATATTTTCAAAATTTACACAGACCTCCCTTCTATTTTAAAAATAGAGAAAAATATTTTTTAATATAAAATTTATTTTTCAATTATTACTTAAAAACCCTTTTTTATTATTTTTCACAAGCAAATTATAAGCCAATCATAATAAATGTAATTATTTAATTCACAAAAAATTAAATCCAAAAATGCATTAAATTCATGCAAATTAAATGTAATTATTTTTTTTGGGCTATACAAATTAAATGCAATTATTAACTATGAGTTTTAAGGTATATTAAATATATATTATAATGAAATTATTAAATTAAATGTAAATATATATATTTAAGGTAACTTGCAGGACATTCCGTTTTCCAATGGGTATCCAGGAAATCCACGCTATCTCTACTGGGGAAGAATTTTTTTTCCTTTTTTTTTATTTAACAGATTCTATTATTCCATTCAACTATTCCTTGCTTTCTCCAGGAGAGTGTTGGTTTTTTCCGAAAAGGGTACTGGATTCAACCTCTTACTGATAAATAAAGATCGATCACCGAAGATCGATACATTTTTCATGAATTAATACCCTGTTGATTTAATATAAGATGAGTTTTTTGTACATTAAATTTATTCATATATTAAGTACTTAATAATTTACATTAAATTTCATTTTTTTAAAATATATATATTTATACATTTAATTTAATAATTTCATTATAATATATATTTAATATACCTTAAAACTTATAGTTAATAATTGGATTTAATTTGTATAACCCAAAAAAATAATTACATTTAATTTGTGTGAATTTAATGCATTTTTAGATTTAGTTTTTTGTGAATTAAATAATTACATTTACTATGATTTGCTTATAATTTGCTCATAAAAATAATAAAAAAATATTTTTAAGTAATAATTGAAAAATAAATTTTATATTAAAAATATATTTTTCTCTATTTTTAAAATAGAAAGGAGGTTGAAGTAGGTTTTAAAAATAGATGAAAAGTCTGTGTAGGTTTTTAATATTTGAGGGGAGGTCAAAAATAAATAGAGAAGAAATCTATGTAGATTTTTAATACTTGAGGAGAGATTAAAAATAAATAGAAGAGAAGTCTGTATAAGTTTTCAATATTTGAAAGGAGGTCAAAATATTTTTCTCTTATGTTTTCAATGTTTTAGTTTATTAAATTTTTTTATTGATATGTATAATATCAAAATTTATAATTTTAATGTTTTAATTTACTAGATTATTTTAATATAAAATTATTTTTATTTTAAACATTTTAATGTATTATTTATTTTAACTATTTATTAATTATTTAATTTACTTTATAACAAAATTATGGGGTTTCAATTTAATCAATTATCAGTTTAAAATATTTTATACTATTAGTAAATAGAAGAAGATATGTTATTAAAAAGTTAATAATAATTAAGAATTTTTAATATTAGTAAAGAAATTTTAATCATTTTTTATTAATACCCATTGAAAATTTACTACTACATTGAATAAGATTGTGAAATAATGATTTAACTAACTTCAAAATGTCTAGGATAAAAAAATACAAAGAAAAAGGAATATATATGCGTATAACGGCGACATTCCAAACATCAAAGATAATATTCTCATAAATTTTATTTGGCTTTTGCCCAAACTTGAAATCGCACTACAAATATTATTTATGAGGAAATTATGAATTTAAATTTAATTTAGTATTGATGTAAAATATTTTAATTTGTTAGTGAATAGGAAAATATGGAATTATTAAAAAAATATAAGAGTATATAAAAAGCTTTTATTAATAATAAAAATGGTTGAATTATTTTTTAATGATCAAAATTATTTAAGTGAATGATGATCTGAAATTTAAAACTTATATACAACAAGGCTGGATTAAAAAAAAATCATATAGGAAATGATTTTTTGAAAAAAAAAATTATTTCAGGGAGAATAAATTTTGTAAGCATAACTTTTTCAAATACATCTTTACATCCGGAAATAATGGATCTCAAATATTATTGTTAAAAGGAAAAAGAAGTTTTGTTGAAATATAAAATAAACAATACATTAAAATATTTAAAACAACAATAAGTATTTTATTTATCTTTCAAAAGTTAGGTTAAAATAATTTAATAAGTTAAAACACTAAAATTATAAATTTTGATCTTATACGTGTTAATCAAACAATGTAGTTTATCATAAACATATAAATTTTATGAAAATATTCATTTTTAATATAAATTTTCAAAAAAGCAAAAAGTTTCATAATGCAATCTATACCGATAAATTTTTTTTAACATGCTACCACATGAAAAGTTATAAAAATTTTATAAAGTTATACCTTTAATAAAATATTTAAGAAAATTGAATATTACAAAATATATCAATAAAGGTTTTTTATTTTTTTAGCATGTAATGTATATAAAATGTTATAAATTTTTTGTGCAAAATTTACAATATATGAAGGGAAAAATTGGTAATGAAAAAAGGAGTTAACATTTTTCAACTACTAAAGGAGATTTATATGATCATTATAAATCTACTAAAAGAGTGAAAGTAAGTATTCTTTTGCTCTATGAGAAATGTACGATGCATGAGATATATGTATCAAGCATTTTCACACTTTTTGAAATGATGTAAAAATGTTGAATTTATAAATGAAGATATGATCTCATGAACCACATGGAATATGTACATATGTGTTTCTGCACTATACGTACTCATATAGGTCGATGAACAACTTATAGCAAAAAAATATACGAATGGTCCTGAATGGATACAACACCATGATCACCATAATATCCTAATACATCAGCATTCTGGTGTTATGATTCAATACCTAATATTTTAACATACAACAAGAGTAAGTCTAAATAGACTTAAGGAGTGGATTTTAACAAAAGATATGTATGATTTTATTAGGATGATTTATAATATTATTGTGAGCCACTTGCCCAACTCTTTTAACAACTACTTATATAAGTCTATTTCCTTATAATTTAGTTTAATCATTCAACAAATGTCACGTCAACAATTCAGTATATAATGAATATTTGAAGCTATCATACACTCAAAGATTCATATAGAGGATGACCATCAAAAGTATTATTCAACACAACCATAGCATAAATCATCAATAAATTTATAACATATATGCATTTAGTATATGATCGTGGATGCACAGACATGCAACTCCAAAAGACATTCGTGAAATGCCCTATAAAGCTAACTTCTTATAGTTTCAATCCAACCTTATTTGTCTCACCCCACCTTATTCTTCTAGTCCAACTTTATCCATCATATTATTGATATATATAGCGTGCACTTTCCATTCCCATAAAGAGAAGTAAATATTTCAAATCATTTCCTAATACTCACACCACCTAGTGACTTCTTAATTCAAATATTTTGCATTTCTATATATTTTCACATTTCATAGAATCTCAATTTCTTAGCCTTTTTTAAAGGAGTCTTATTATTCTAGCATAATAATCATTTTTCACAATATTCATACATAGTCATAAAAATTCTTAATTCACCTTGTTCACATTACTTCACATAATTCACACATAAATACAAAGTGGAAGCTTTTATGTACATGATCTACATTATCTATGAGAACATACTTAAATTCATATATTCAACACTTTCACATAAGTTCACATAAAGTGTGGAAATATTCAATCCATACATTTCATGAAATTATCATAATTCCCACATGTTAAAATAACGTATAACAATACCAAAATTTTGCATGTCACATAAGATTTTCATATTCTTTATTATTTCATTCTTTTCTCCACCTCAAGTCATTTATGCTCAGATTAGTATTACCAAGCATAATTATATAATCCATATTTCCCTTCAATCAATCTGCCTCTATAATATAATATGTTATTCATATTCATAAATGGTATTACTAATTAACCAAATTAAGCTCATTTTGTCGAGGGATACCTATGACTAACCTAAGGGACCCCATCTCCTAAATTCCTTATTTCCACACCATTTCCAATGCTAATTTGCTTTATAATTTAAGTGGCTTAATATACACATACTATTTTTATTTTCATTATCATCGTTCAAGTCATAATCATGATTTTGTCTTTATACATTAGTTAAAAATTTTGGTTTATCTAAACTAGTTGCTTATTTAACACTCACATAAGACTAGAACCATTATTATCTACTTGGAAAAAAATTTGAAACAATTCTAGTGACAATTTGGGGGGTATGGAACCCTCCCTCTAAGTTTCCCTAAGATTTTCCTACTTCACTTGGCAATCTATTTATGATCCCACTATTATCTTCATGAATATCATTTTAACAAACCACTTTCCCCCATAATCTCATGAAATAATTTACTGATAAAATTTATTAACTAGAATTAAAGGGTTGGCTAAACCACTTTCTATGGTTCTACCTTAATTTCTTAAGTCTTACTTAATGTAATACAAAACCTTATATTTTCTTAAAATTTCTACTTGACTTATGAGCATGTATAATACTTTTAAGGGGTTTTTATTGCAATATCCTTATAGATTCCTCTTCCTACTTCACTACTACCTTCATATCTAGGTTTCTTTAAAAATTAAATTCCATTACTCAACCCTCTCACTAGAATTTACTAGAACTAATTTACATGCAGCACCATTAATTATCCTTTCCTAATCATTCACGTTCTTCTATTTGAATGAAAATAAGACAAAATAAAAGAAAGTAAGTTATTTAGATGAATCGCTCATGTTACTACCTTGAGTTCTTGAAAAGATTGAAACCTTAAATCAAGATAAGATAACTCCTTAGTTACAATCTATTCATCTGAAGAACTTAAAGAAGATGCAAAGTGATGATGTTCTTATCAAATTAGCAGTTACTCTTTCCCTTTTTAGCTCTTGATAGTTTAGCCTAATCAAGAAAATGAGAAGAGAAATTTTATGTATGAAGGAAAAATGGTTCCATACAAAAAAAGGAGGTGTGTGAAGGGTATTATGTTTTGTTTTACTTTTAAATTTTCATGTGTGAGTAATCATTACTTATCTTTTCCCTCATTGAGCACTCTCTAGATTACCTATTCATGAATTGGTTATCACCTTTAGATCATCATTATCCTAATTTCTTATTCATTTGTTTATTAGCCTAGAGTAATTATTTTGTTTCTAGGCTTTTTTTACAAGTTTTACCACTTAACAAATTTTAAAAGAATTCTAAGGGGACATGGAAGGCCTTATTTAGATACCCTCAAGTATTAAGGCTAAAATTTTTCATATGCATACTTAACTTGGATTATTAATTTGAATAGCTTAACAATCATGCTTAACTTTGTTAGAAGGTTTTGATATAAAAGTATAAGTTCAACTTTGAATTACATAATTAAGTGAGTTAATGTTTCCTTGAGTGTTATATATGAAGAAGCTAGACCTTCTGTAGGATTAAGGACTTTAGTATTATGTAAAATTTGAAAACTAGGTAATAAAGGTAATTATGGTATATAGATAAGTAAAGGGTTATCTCAAAGCTTGAAAATGTGCTACACAAGGCATTTGTACAAAGTTTAAGGTGAAAGTAAATCATTTAACTTTTAGGGTCTATGTCAATAATGTTAAAGGAGATAAAAACAAATGCATTTAATAAATGACAAGAGAATCGACTAAGTAGGAATCTCAAGTTTTATGCTAAACAAATCTAGGCAGAACAACTCATTCTTGGAAACGAATAAATCATGTATGAGTTTTAAGGTTTAGCATTTAAATATGAACCATTCATCCAAGCCTTTTAAATTGATAAGATGTCCTAAACAAATGTTACTTAATATGTTTATAAAATTCGAGAATGAATTCTTTTAAAGGATGCCCTTAAAATTTCTTTTAATTAAGTTATTGTTTATTTATTAACCTATTTATTTACTTTTGTTTGAATGGGTTATCTAAAGTCCTAAGAATTTAAGGAGAAAAAAATGGTTGATTATGAAAATAAATGATATAAGAAAAACTTGAGGTAATATGTTAAAAATGTTAACTAAAGAAAACTTATTGAATTTTCAAAATTTGATTAAGGATAAGATGAGTGAATACAAAGGAAAGCTTACACTAGAATTTAATTGAAAGCAATTTACAATTGAAGGAAATAATGGATGAAAAAGGAGCAGAACATGCATTTTTCTAAATTGCCATTTTTTCTATTTCTTCTCAAATACCTTACAAGTCATGTAACTTTCTTATTTCCTTATTATCTTATATCTTTTTCTTCAACATAAACACTTCCAAGCCCTAAATCTCTATCTCTAAAGAAAAGCATACATTTCTTTTCTAATATCATCTCATCTAGCAAGAGATTCAAATATCTTCAATCCTTATTGAGTTAAATAGTTTGATTTCTTATATTTCTTCCTCCACAAAGAATTAAGTTGATTTGGATAAAGGCAATTTAATAGGATTGAAAATCCTAACCCTTATTCTTACCTTGATGAATAAAGACTCAATCTTCCTCCATCACTAACTTAAATCCTTTTCTTTAAGCATTTTAAGTATCATTCCACTTAAACCTTTGTTAATTTTATGAAAATCTTAGAGTTTTAGCTATTTTAAGTTCTTAGGATTGATTTATTTGAATCATGGTGATTTCAGCATGGAAATGACAAATTTTATAGTGAATCTATTGTTAGAATGTCTTTCTTATGAAATGGAAACATTTGATTAAGTGATTTGATATTATGGATAAATTTTGTGATAAGAAAGAGTGAATAAACAATGAAAATTTTGCAAAAAAAAATAAAAATAAGCAAAGTTCTTAAGGTAATTAACTACTTAATCAATTCAATATGGTTAGTATGTGAACCTTCTGTGCTAAATCAACTATGCAATTGATTAACCTCTACTAAAACTGAAAAATAGGCACTCAAAATAAAAAATGCAATTAAGTTAATGAGGGCAATGTGAAATCCCCTTTCACTAAATGAAATAGGAAATTAATTTAACTTGTTATTGCTTGAAATTTTATACATATTAAAGATTTTACCTTGTGTTATACTTCCTTATATAAATTATATGATAACAAGTAAAATTGTTATGGCTCAAATAGAAATGAAAAGACATAATACATATTTACACACATTGTTTATTCATAAATGGATTTTGAACAATTACGAGACTAACTTCATTGTCTATTGTTAAATATTCTTATAATATGATTGGGTGATAGAATTTAAACTTCAAATCATAACATGGATTTAAATGTAACTAATTATGTGACCCTAAGTGAACCTTATATCATGAAAGTATTATTGTATAAGTATGTTGGCACCCTTGTGATGAGAAATTGTGTAAACTCATCATTAACTTTGAGTAGGATGAAAGGTTATTGTTGCAATTCTTTTGAATATAGATTATTGTACATGTTATTATTTTATTAATGTAACAAATTGTTGGGGAGGGACATGTTTATATATTGATCAATTATGACTTATATGAAACTTAATAATAATAGGGGTTGTGACATAAAAGAACTAGTCATGTTATGGTATGAAACCATAAAATTTAGATTCAAAATATTGTTTGAATTAAAAAGCCACTTATGGATTTATCCATATATTTATATATGAATGCTTATGTTATAGGATCCATAGTTGAAATGTTAAGTAAGATACCATACTTATTATAATTTACTTATTTATTTATTTATTATTTTGTGATAAATGTACTAAATTAAATTATTTAGAGTGATATGCCGTTTAAAGCATTTACACTTACACAAATGTATGGATTTTATTAATTTTGTAGCAAAGTGGTTAAAGTGCTAGTTAAAGCACTTGGGCTTATTATGATAAATTATACAGTGAATGAGTTTTAATAATGATAAGGGCAATCATAAACATATTGTAAACTTATGCACCAAATTTATCTACCCATATGTGAGAGGGATAAGGATGGAATCTATAAGGGAATAATTGTTATGTTTGAAATTATTTTATTTATTTGAGTAACTTTTGTATAAGCAATATGTGAAACTATGAATATAAGTAATAACATGTCGAATGAAAGTTGAATTTGATATTGTGAACTTGATATCGATTATGGAAATTTCTATTATGAACACATAAGCACATGCTCCTAGCATGTCTTGAGAAATTGATAGGTGATGTTGAATTCAATCCTTGAGATGTTTATTTATTCCCCTATTAAGGTCTAGGAAACCTTTTCTACCTTCATGAAAGATACATTTCCCTAATATCTTATAGAATACAAATGATCAGATTCATTTATAATTTGATTTGAATTTATTTTCTTCATTTTTTATTTAAATGATTAATTACTAAGTTTCAAGGAAACTCACTTTACTCTCTTTCCTGCTTTCTCTTTTATAAAGAACTTTCTCCTTAAGTGCTCTATTACTATCAAATAATTTAAAGGCAAGCCCACCTAAGAATGTTAGTATTAAAGCAAAACCTAGGACAATTAAGTTAGGTATTTATAGAAATAAATTGTTAGTTGAGAATTTCACTTTAGTTATAAATGATTTCAATATTTACACCTTTTTGGAAGAAGTGCTTATAGCATGTAGATAATTGCATTAATTGCATGTTGGTAAGGTTGATAGGCAATTACTATAGCAACTTTTTACACTAATCATGTGCTAGGGGATGGGTCATGACAAGGAATGACTTAAAAGACAAAAGAATAGAAATTTTGTTTTAACATTAAATTCTTTTTATTAAAAATTTGTATATGAGATTTTCATGCAGACTTATAAGATTTTAATAATAACTTGCATGTTTATGATAAGTAGAACGTAATTTATCATGTCTTTATCTCTTTCTAAACACACATATACAAGAAGAAGAAAAGACTAGGATAGCTTAAATGTGTTTTTTCCGTAACCATTATGTTTTACCAACACTATGATATTAGTGATTAACTATAAGCCAGTTAATAAATAGATTCATGATATAATTAAGTTCATTTTTTATCTTACAGTAATTTGGACAAGCTTCTCTTTGCATTTTCTGTAAATGATCATTTAGATGATAAAAACCCATCCATAATAGCAAGTAAACCTCTAACTCAAGGAATTAAAGCACGTTGTAATACACAGATAGTAAAACCAAGGTATTACTTTCTCTCTCATATTTTTGTACAACTTAAACTTTTAAAGTGGATAACCTTCCATAATAAGTAAACTTTTTTTAAGTTGAATTTAGAGAAAAGTTGAATATCTTTCTATTCCATTTTCAAATTTTAAAGTCAACTGAATGACTAAATAAAATTTTGGTTAATTTGGTTTTTCATGTAATAAATGTTTGTTTGTGTTTTGAACTTGTAGTTTGTAGTAGTCCTAAAATGACTTCACATTCTGCTCATTAGTTTGTGGAAGGAGAAAATGTTAATGAAGATAATGAGGTAAGGAATAATAATAAACTTGAAATTGGTGCCAAGGAAAGTACTCATACACCTAAATAGGAACTTGAGCCAACAAAGAAGAAGTTACTTCAAATTTTGACTCATATTTGATAATCAAGAAATAAGTGCTTATGGAAAATCATGAGTTAAATGTAAAGCTTGGCAAAATATATGAGAGATGGTAATCAGTATGATATTTCAACCCTTTTCCATCATATGTCAAAATAAAAGGCACTTAAAAAGTTTAAGCAACCAAAAATAATGTTAGATAACTTTAGAAATCCAATAAGTAGGGAAATTAATTAAGATATTTTTAGAAATAAACTAGCCTTGGTAATTATAAAACATAACCTCCCTTTTTCCTTTGTTAAGTATGGTTTAATTTAGGAATTGATGAAATATTTGAATCCTGATATGAAAATGATTTCTAAAACATAGTTGCATTTGATGTGTAGTTAAAATTCTAAGTGAAGTTTGTCTCACTTTTGACTTATGGACTTCTTGCATTCAAGAATGCAATATTTGCTTAATTGCTCATTATATTGATCTCAATCAAAAGTTAAGTAGTAAGATTCCAACCATTTGTGGCATGTCACCTCCATATTCAAGGAATGACTTAGAAAAGAAGATAATTAAACTCTTATAAAGGTTAAATAAGAAAGCTTTCTCACTTACTTTAGACAATGCATTAACAGTTGACAACATGCAGTTAAGCCTAAAAGAATAACTTTGTTTGTAAGAAAGTTTATTATGTAATAGTGAATTTTTTTTCATATTTGATGTTCGACAAATGTTCTAAATCTTATAGCTCAAGATGAGATAAAAATAGCTTCAAATGTTATGGTAAAAAATTGGGAAAAGTATCAAATATGCTTCAAAGGCAAAAATGAAAAGTTTTGAAAAGGTTATGCAAAAGTTATCATCTAATCAAGTTTGAATTTATGTTTAAATGTGCCTACTACATGCAATTCTAGTTTTTTTTTTATGCTTGATAGTTTTTGAAATATAAGCATGCACTATCCTACTTTTCTACCATAAATAGAAATTACAAGCAATGTCCATCTAAAGTAAAATGGACAATGGGTCAAAAATGTGAATTTTGGAGCCCTTTTTTTAGATGACCAATTTGATCTCTAGTCCAAGTTATCCAATCACCAACTTAAATTTCACTCAAGTTTGAAAAATTAAATGCCTTTTGTCAAAGAACTTGAATGGTAGAAATCAATTGATAAAAGATATGATTGTTAATATAAATGGTATTTCTGATAAATATTAGAGTGAAATAATGTTTTAGATACTATGGTAATTGTTTTTTGTCCATGAATTAAGCTTTAATTTTTAACTTTTTTGTCACAATACTATAGATCCTACAACTTCTACAAAGAAGGCAAATATTGTGATGAAAAAAGGCTTTCTAACTCTATAACGAGTATACAAAACATTCTGCTCTTAGTTCATCGAGAATTCAAGTAACCTATTCTTTTAGTGCTTCTTCTATTTCATCCTTTGGAAATTCTAGTACAAGCACAAGAGGAAAAAGATTTTTCAATGTAAGTTTTTTATATTATAATTATTATTTCGTGCCTATATTTTGAAGCTTTTGTTTAAGTGATTGTGCCTTGATATGCAAGATTTTTTTATATTATTTTCTCCTATTTTATACTTCTTAGTGTGTTACATATGCTTAACTTTATAGAGTTAGCCTTGTTATGTGATTTGGGTTTGGTTTTTCAATGTTTTAAATTTATTCAATTAATGGTAGATTTTTACATTATTTCAGATTTTTTACTATATCTTAAGTTCTAGATATCAAATTTAAATAATCTTTATATCATTGGAAAGCTTAAAGAAGCTCTACAACTTTCATATTTTGGTCAAAGTCTAATTTAGGCAAAAGTTAATTTTAACCAATAATTCAAAGCTTTGTTTATGTCCAAGCTAAGCTAATTTCAATTTTTTGGCTATATATAGAATTCTAGAGGTTCAATCAAGGTGAAATTAATGGTTTATTTTCTAAGACTCAACCCTATAGCTTTCATATTTGGAGTTTAACAAAACTATGTAGTTTTAGTGGTCTTATATTATCTAAAAGTTAAACCTACAAGATTTTACTATAGTAAATTTTGTAATGCATTATTTTGTAAATTAGGTTTTAGGTTTTTAAAATTAGTAAGACCCTATTCTTTATAACCTTCGAAGGCATATGATTTTAGTCCATTAGGTTTAGTCCAATAGGAAAATCAGACGTAAGATTTTATGCCACCAAATGCAAAAACACTTTTTCACAATTCTGCATAAAATCTAGATAGCTTTTCTCTTTTCTTCAAGTTTCTTCTTCTTCAGTCATGGAAGGGTAAGTTTTTTATTAACTTAAGGAATTTGAGGCCAATCTCTATTTGAATTATAAGATCCTAAACTATAATGTTAACTTTTTCTAATTGATTTTTCTCTTTTCCTCTTTCTTTGTATTGATTGCTTGAAATTGTACAAGCTAAATGCTGATTTGGTATAATTTATGTTCAACCTATTTTTACATTGAATTTTAGTTAGTTAATCACTATTTTTCTTATGAAAACAAAAGGTTGAAAGATTAGAACAGAGGCTTCTAGTTAAATCCTTCAATTTAGCTAAATTCTATTTTTAAATCAGTTGAGATCTAACTTTATGGATTATAATAGTTCTTAATTTTGCTAATCCTAATTTGTCAATTTTTAAATGGTTATCTAGTATAAAATTTATGAATTATTACAGAGGTTCCAGATAATTTAAAATTGAAAAATCAATTTGAACTATCAAATATATTTGATCTATGATTAATCCACACAAGAGCTTTCAAATCCTTAAATCAATTGTTTCACTGTATTGATTTTATGCTTTTCTATGTTATTTCTTTACTTTTCTATGTTAATGCATTCTGTTTAAATTTCAAATCAAAAGCTCCTTTTAGTTCTATTTGCATTCAATTAGCTTTGTTTTGTATTCTACATACCATACTACATATTTGCATTTTGTAGTATTTTACATTTTGATTGTAATCATAGTTAGTAAATCATAGTGAAAAGATATATCTAGTGGATTACGAGGGGTTCAACCTAGTTATTATTCCATATTACAAAATTTTCATCAACTAATAATATTTAATTTTGAATGTGATGCAATGCACATGTCATGTCTTGATTATAACTTTTGTTGATTGCATAAAATTTTTGAATAAAATTTAAAGGCTCTTGATTCTTTAATTTTTACAAGAATTAGAAAATCCTAATAAGTGACTCATTTGGAAGCCACCACAAGCTGATCTAAATAGCACACTTTTGTGCCCACGAAGTCCTATGGTATAAAGGAGCAGAGTTCAATTCCCCCCTCCTACATCCCCCTGAACTCCTACATCCCTTCCCTTGCTACCCCAATCCCTGCCCCTTGTAGCCCGAAAAAAAAAAGAAAAGTGACTCATTTGGAAGAGCCTAATTTTGAATTTAAGCACTATGAAAATTTGAATGTTTTAAATTGGTGGAAGGTACACAAAAATATATTCCCAAATGTAGCAATCTTGACTTGTAACTTATTAAGTGTAACAATTACTACCTTAGCATCCAAATCAACATTTAGTATTGGAGGGCATGTACTAAATAAGTATAAAAATTGTCTTCTTTGTAACAAAGTGCAAGCTTTCATTTGCACTTGTAGTTGGCTCCATAATTTCACTCTTATTGATAATAATTTTGATGTAATCTCTTCCTTTTTTAATTTAGAAATATTTGATTCTTTCTTATTTTCATCATTTACAAAATTTCAATTATATGTTTGGACAATGATGATGAAGATAAAAGTGGCTTGACTAAGGATTCAAACACAGACATTGCCATTGTTGTGGGCAAAGAAGTTGAAGAGGTTGCATTGAGTCATTGGACTTGATTAGATAAGAAAACTAGCTTTTCTTTTCCTATACCAGAATTGTTCCACTGATTAGATAAAATAATTTTTTTTCTTCCGTGAATAAGAGGGGCGGAGCCCAAACAAAAGAAAAATCAAATTACAAATAGACTATTCCTTGTGGTAGAGACCCAGATACTTCACCAAACAAGAAGCTAGACAAACCTGTTGGAGCTTTTTTGAGCAAATAAAATCTCATCTCTTGTTGCAAGCTGAAGGGTACTAACCAATCAGTACACTAGTTCCCTTTTCTACAAGTATGAATAATAGACACTCCCATTTTGAGCCAACAGGTTCCTGCATTTGGTAAAAAGGTTTCTATACTTCTTCATTCTAGGATTATTTTGGGTTAGAGATTCCACAACAACCTCTGAATCAACTTCCAAAATAATATCATTAAAATTCATCTTCCAAGCTAATTTGAGTCTATGGAAAGCACCTGACATTATTGTGAAATAACAGTCGCATTGCCCTAGATTCGTCATAAATTCCCTTATCCATGCTCCATCTTCATTTCCTATCAAGCCCCTACAGCCTGTTGTGCCTTGTATTTAGTTGCACGATCAATATTGATTTAGTGCTGTCAATTCCAGAAGGTCGTTAACGAATACTCAAGGTAGTTTTCTCTTTCTGCTCGTTAACAACAGGCCAAATTTTGGTTGCCTCTAAAAATTCCTTAGTTGAGCGAAATATCTTCCCTATTTGGTTGTTAAGGAGTTTAGCATTCTAGTTAAAAATATAGTCATTACACCAGAACCAAAGTAGCCAACTACTTACTCCCCACACCATTGCCCAATCCCACTCCATATTCTTTCCCATGTGCTCGGTCATGTTGCCTTCCCCCCAATTAATCAAATCCATGTTGAAAATCTTGCCGGATCCTTAACCTCCTCTGATTTCAACCATGTAGTTTTAATGGCATTGCAATCCTGAATAGAATGCAAGATATCTTCAGGTTTCTCCTTGCAGATGCTACAGATTGGGCTTCCCAAATGACTTTGTTTCGTTCCTCATTTGTGAATAAACCATTGTTTCAACATTTCTACATGAACAAACGAAATCTTTCTAGTCCACACCAGCCATAGGTTTTGTGCCAGATAGTGCTTTGAGTTGCAAGATCCAAAGTGCGCTGCATCATGTAAGTTCACTTACTTTGAAAACTCCTTGAGAACCCCCCCTCCCCCGATCATTGGAACATGTCTGGACCACATTCTATTGAGAGTGGAGTGAGCTGCAATTTAAATGAGTCTCTATTGGTAACCACTTGCTCAGAAGTTGTATATCCCTTTAGTTCCCATTATTTAGAAAATGAGATGCTTTACAATTTGCACATTCTGCTGGAACGTGACTTGTTGCGGATGCAGACAGAAATTTGTCATCTAGCTATTTATCATTCCGGAAAGAGATTGTAATTCCAACTCCTATGTTCCACGCTAATCCATTCAGAAGCTGAATGAGAGTTTTTTGTTGATATTTGCATTAACTAGTTATCACCCTTGTTAAAGTTCCCTTCCAAAACCGTAGACTATAGAGAAAAGGGATCATTTTCAGAATTTGTCATATAAATTTGGATTCACCATGTTAGTAGTGTGATAGACTAGCTCCGAAAAGAAAAGAATAGGAAACTAAGAAAGAATGAAGAAAAGATGAATCTTTGTTACCAAGAATGAGATCCTGTCAGTAACAACCTTACTGATCAAGGATAAGAGACAGTGTTTTTCAATCCAGGGGATTTGAGAACCCTGGTTCTCTCCCTCTCTAACTTTCCTCTCACTTTTTCTTCGTGTGTCCCTCTCTCGCTACCCCCTTCCCCTTTTATAAGGCTGTCTGGTTCTGTTTCCCCTTATTCTGTTGCTTAACCGAATTCTGTTATTCGATTATTCCTTTTCATATCCTATTGTTCGGTTATTCTGTTATTCTTGTCTCTTCTTATTTCTTCTAATATAAACTCTTTTTATTGAGGGTTTACTAACAATACTCCCCCCCCCCAAAAGTGCCACCTTGTCCTCACGGTGGAGATTCGAAAAAGTGTCTTGAATGGTGGCTGCGGATTCCTAGCTACTGTCACACTCTGGTAGGTTGAGCCATTTGATTAGGACTTCCAGCTCTCCATTAACATCCTCTCGAGTGTTTAACATTTGTTCCGGTGTAACCTGTAGCTCCCACTCATCTAATAGCATAGGAGGTAAAGGTTGAGGACTGGTTTGAGGAGGTAAGGCCTTCTTCAATAGAGATACATGGAAGATAAGATGTATGAGGCTAGTTTCTAGAAGTTGTAGTCAATAAGCAACTTTTCCAATCCTGTCCAACACTTGAAAAGGACCATAAAACTAGGAGCTGAGTTTTTCATTTAGCCATTTAGCTAGGATCTGAAGACGGTAGGGTTGAAGTTTGAGATAAACTCAATCTTCCACTTGGAAGTCTATCTCTTGGCGGTGTTGATTAGCTTATGCTCTCATTCAGTCCTAGGCTTTGAGAAGGTTAGCTTTCAGTTCTGCTAGCATGTTGTCCCTGTCCTCTGTGAGCTTATTGACTTGCTCTACAGCGGAAGGAATAATGGTTCCTTTTAGAAGTATAGGAGGATCATGACCATAAAGAGCCTTGAAGGGGGTCATTTTGGTGGTACTGATGTAATTTGTATTGAACCAGAACTCTGCCCAACTTAGCCATTTTGGCCATTGTTTGGGTTTAGTCCCTGTTACACACCGCAAATAAGTCTCTAAGCAGCGGTTAACCACTTCTGTTTGCCCATCTGTTTGAGGATGGTATGCTGAACTAAATTTCAACTTGGTACCTACCAATATGAAGAGTTCCCTCCAAAATTTACTGAGAAAATTTGATCTCTGTCTGAAATGATGGATGTAAGGAATCCATGAAGTCTCACTACTTCTTTCAAAAATATTGTGGCAACATCCTTGGCTGTAAAAGGATGACTGAGTGCTATAAAATGAGTGTATTTAGTGAATCTTTCTACTACTACCATGATAGTATCTTTGCCTTTAGCTCTAGGTAGTCCTCCAATGAAATCCATTGAGATTTCAGTCCAGATGTGTTGTGGAATCGACAGGGGTTGTAGAAGTCCAGCTAGTGCCAATGTTTCGTATTTGTTACGTTGGCAAGTATCACAAGTAGAGACAAATTGTTGAATATCGTGCTTCAT
This sequence comes from Sindora glabra, assembly GCA_020226215.1. Taxonomy (NCBI): domain Eukaryota; kingdom Viridiplantae; phylum Streptophyta; class Magnoliopsida; order Fabales; family Fabaceae; genus Sindora; species Sindora glabra. The sequence goes on from CM035228.1 coordinate 65,749,323, forward strand.
TCCTTCCTAATATACCACAGCTGCTAATCTTTTATAGGTTCTAAAGTATCCTGAGTGGCCACCCATTGGAGAGTTGTGAAATTCTGCCATAAGGATGGGAATTTGAGAAGAAGTTTTCGGCAGTACCAGTTTCCCTTTGAAGAACAGTCTATTTCCTTGAAGTTGGTATCCCACGTGTGAATTTGCATCGATTAATAGATCTCAGATAATACCACTCAGCTTCTCATCCTTATGTGCCTCTTCTACCCAATTTTCAAAGTTATTACATTGCAGCACTGTCACAGCTTCAAAGGTCATTTTTCTTGATAGGGCATCTGCTGCTGAATTATCCTTTCCTGCTTTATATTGGATTTCAAAGTCAAGGCCAATCAGTTTGGAGGCCCATTTGAATTGTTCTTCACCTAGGAGCCGTTGGTCATTGAAATACTTCAAGCTTCGCTGATCTGTTCTTATGATAAAATGCTGCCCCATTAAGTAATGTCTCCATTTTTGAACTGCCAGTACTACTGCCATTAATTCCCTTTCATACACGGATTTGCTTTGTGCTTTTTTTGATAACCCTTGGCTTAGGAAGGCTAATGGTTTGCCTTCTTGTAGTAGAATTGCACCTATCCCTTTGCTAGAAGCATCCGTTTCTACCATAAAAGGTTTAGAAAAGTCTGGGACTGCTAGTACTGGAAGTAGAGTCATTGTTGTTTTTAATTTTTCAAATGTTGTTTGGGCTTCTTCACTCCACTTAAAACTGTCTTTCTGCAATAATTGGGTTAGAGATTTAGCAATTTGGCCATAGTTTTGGACAAATCTCCTATAGTACCCAGTTATTCCTAGGAATCCCCTCAATCCTTTTACATCTTTGGGAACCGGCCATGACCACATGGCTTCAATCTTTTTGGGGTCGGTTGCTACTCCTTCAGCTGAAATGATGTGGCCCAGGTATTCTAAGCTAGGCTGGCCAAATGTGCATTTCTTTTTGTTAGCAAATAGGGCATGTTCTTTGAGTGTCTACAAAACAATCCTGAGGTGTGTTGAATGGGCTTCATCACTAGGGCTGTATATTAGGATATCATCAAAGAAGACTAGAGCGAATTTTCTCAAATAAGGCTTCAATATTTCATTCATCAGTAACTAAAATGTAAAAGGTGCGTTAGTCAAGCCAAATGGCATAACTAAGAACTCATAATGTCCTTCATGTGTGCGGAAGGTTGTCTTTTCGATGTCTCCCTCTTTCATGCGAATCTGGTGATAACCAGATTTCAAATCGATCTTAGAAAATACAACAGCACCTCCTAATTCATCCAGCAGTTCATCTATGACAGGAATAGGGAATTTATCAACCACTGTGATCTTGTTGAGGGCCCTGTAATCCACACAGAAGCGCCATCCTCCATCTTTCTTTTTGACTAAAATAATAGGGCTAGAATATGGGCTAGTACTAGGTCTAATAATTCCAGCCTCTAGCATCTCATTTACTAGCTTCTCTATCTCTGACTTCTGATAGTGGGGATACTTGTAAGGTCTGATGTTGGGGATGGTTGCTCCTCCCTTCAAGTTGATAGCATGATCATGCTTCCGGTTTGGTGCTAGCCCTCGGGGTTCTTGGAATACATCATTGAATTCAGTGAGGATGGTCTCTACTACTGTTGGAGCTAGTTTGACTTCTTCCTTTTCTGCTGCCATCGCTTTATATTCCAACAGGAAACCATGCCCTTCATCTTTCAAGACTTTCTCTAATGATTTGATGGAAATTTGAGCTCTGGACAATGTTGGATCTCCCTTGATCTCTTGTATTCTTTCTCCTACCTTTACTTGTAGCAATAGTTTCTCGAAATCAGCCCTTATTTATCCTAGTCCAGCTAGCCATTCTAGGCCTAAGATCACTTCAGCTCCTCTCAAGTTGAATAAGTAGAAGTTCTGTTAGACCACCATGTTCTGTAATTGCAAGGTTAAGCCCTTGCACATGCCTTAACATCCCACTTTGCGTCCGTCCCTTACTTCCACTAAATAAATGGGTGTTTTTACCATAGGTAATTGGAGTTCCTCTACTAACTCCTTAGATATAAAATTGTTAAAGGCTCCACAGTCAATCAACATAATTACCCTTCTTTTCCCTAAGGTGCCCCACAACTTCCAAGAATTTTTTGAAGTAAATCTAGTCATTGAATTTAGGGAGAGTTGCATTACCTTATAGTTATCCTCTTGCTATTCCAGAATTCTTGAAGTATCTTGTTCATTCATTTCCTCCTCTTCAATTTGTTCTTTGACCAACATTACTCTAAATTGCTTATTCTTGCATTTATGATCTGGGCCAAACTTCTCATCGCATCTAAAGCATAGACCCTTTTTTATTTTCTCTTGTAATTTAACATCAGACAGCTTCCGAAATCCTCCTATTCGGCTTCTTTCTGTTCCTATGGTTCTATTGCTAGCTGAATCTGTTATTCTGTTGCCATTTGATAATCCTATTTGGGAATTCCCTCTACTTCCTACCTCATAAGAGACTGTTCTTGCTGCTGGCAATCCCTTAAAATTTGGCTTGCCAAAATTCCGCATTACCCCACCACTTCTGGATAGAGCTTCATTTTTCTCATCTATCATTTGGGCAGTGTTCATCATGTCTTCTAAGGTGGTTGTTGGGTGTAACTTGAGCTCAGCCTTAATCTCTTCTCTAAGCCCATTTAGGAAGATACCTTTGAGGTATTCTGGATCTGTTCCTCTTAAAGGCCCTGCATACATTTCGAATTTCTCCCTAAAGTCTTCCACCGTGTTGATCTGTTTCAGGCCTAATAGCAACTCATACGAATTTTGCATCATAGCAAGCTGAAAACGTTGTATCACTACTGTTTTGAATCTTTCCCAGGTGGGGTTTGGAGAACTAGCTTCCCACCATTGGTACCAGCTGAGGGCCTTGCCTTCCATGGCTATCAAGATTGCTTGCAATCTGTCTACATCATTCACCTTTTTGATCTGAAAGTATCTCTCTAAGCGGTTCACCCACATATAGGCGTCTTCTCCTGAAAATAGCAGAATCTCCATCTTCCTCCAGGGATCTTCCATTATTTCTCCATTTCTCCTCTCTGTCAGTTTTGTTTCTGGGTTATTTTCCCTTCTTCCTCCAGCATTTGCAGTTGATTCTGGGGTTGGTCCTCTAGTTGAGTGATTCACCAAGGCTTCCAGCAGCTCTTCCACTCTTTTCAGCCTTGCATCGCTCAACTCTTGTCTGGTTGTCCTCACCTCCTGTTCTTCTACAAGATTTCGCCTCCATTCTTCAAATGTCTTTTCTAGAGTCTCCAGCCTGGCTTCCATCTTTGATCAAACCATGAAAGACCTCCAAGATTCTATCTTTGGCTCCTAAGATCGTGGGAGCTCTGATACCAGTTGATAGACTAGCTCCGAAAAGAATAGGAAACTAAGAAAGAATGAAGAAAAGATGAATCTTTATTACCAAAAATGAGACCCTATCAGTAACAACCTTACTGATCAAAGATAAGAGACAATGTTTTACAATCCAAGGGATTTGAGAGCCCTAGTTCTCTCCCTCTCTAACTTTCCTCTCACTTTTTCTCCGTGTGTCCCTCTCTCGCTACCCCCTCCCCTTTTTATAAAGCTGTCTGGTTCTGTTTCCCTTTATTCTGTTGCTTAATTGAATTCTGTTATTCGGTTATTCCTTTTCCTATCCTATTGTTCGGTTATTCTATTATTCTTGTCTCTTCTTATTTCTTCTAATATAAACTCTTTTTATTTGGGGTTTACTAACATAGTGCACCATAGATTTTTTCAAATTTTTTAAATAGCATGAAATGAAAACTAATGTCCCGTTTTGATTTTTCATTGGAGATTGAAATAAATAAATCATCCTAGTAGCTCTCTTTACTCTCATGGCGATTGGGAGCAAGTTGTAACATATCAATCCTTATGTGCATAATTATGGAGCTGTTAATGTATTATTGTATAATGTGCAAAAATTAACCTTAAACAAAAATAAATTCAATGTACAATCATCCAATAATATATTATTATATAATTGCACCAATAATATATCATAAGCTTTCAATGTTAAATGATAGACTTGTAAATTCATACTGCCAAGATTTTATGATGGTTATACAAGTGCTATTGTATTAACTACACTAAATGTATTTATTACTAGCTTACACTTTAAGGCATTCTTTGGATGAAAAGAATAAAAAATAAAAAATAAAAAAACTAAAAAAAATTTTCCTTCTTCTATTTGAATAGAAAGGAAAAAGATGTAAAAATGAAATGTGTACTTAAAAATTTTTAATCAATTCAAAATTTAGAATTTTCTTTTCCTTTGAGTTTCTCTTGAATTTAAATTTAAATGTTTTTTCTTCTCCCCTTCTAATTTTTTCCTCATCCAAACAAAAGATAAATATTATTTTTGAATCCGTGTTTTTTTTTTCTCCTTAATTTTGGTAAATTAGATTCAATGGAGAAAATACTGCAATTCCTGAGTTGATCCGATCCATATTCGGACCCGTTCTGACCACAAGCCGAAAAGCACTGTCTTTTAATCATGAATCATGTGAACGAGTCATGTGAACCGATCTGCACGGATTTGATTCATTCAGATATGCCAGTTTCACAATCATACATTGCATAAACTCCCAGCCCCTATTATTTGCATCATAAAGAAGTCAAGATTCCCATCCACGTACGTTCAGTCATATTTACAACTTCATGGGAGGTGAAATGGATAAAAACAAAAAGCAAACGATAACTAAATATGAACCGATGCAGCTAAGAATGTCCTTGGCCATGCTCTGGTTTGTGCGAATACTCGTAATCTAGATGAACGAAAGCACGCTCTATTTCAGGCAAAAGCTCGAGCTTCTCTTGCAATGCTTCCCCTATATCATGAGCCTCCTGCAAGGGCATGTCCGCTGGGAGGACAATATCAACTTCGACAAAGTAGTGAGAGCCAAATGTGTAAGCCCGGACGGTATCAATGTGCCTTATGGCCTTGTGATGGTTCCAGCAGAGGTACGTGAGTTTCTGTAAATACTCGGGCGCAGCTGACCTTCCAACTAAGGAATTCACATTTTCCAACACTGTCAATGACCACGTACGAATTGTGTACAGTGCCAACTGCACGAGAATAATATGAAACATATAAGCAAGTGCAAGTTGTAAAAGTAAAATGATTATTGTTTTCTTGGTTTACTAATACCAACTTCAAGCCTACAAGAGAGGAGAAATTTTCACGTACAATGATAGCACCTATAGGATCCATCCAATACTCAACGTAATTAGCTAGAAGTGCAGCAACGAGGCCAATGACATTGGTGATCACATCAAAAAAGTGATCCTGAGCATAAGCTTTGACAATCTCATTTGTAAAAGAGCGGCAATAAATCATCAATAGAAATTTCACCAAAGTTACTGAAAGCATAATGCCCACCAGCCATCGCTCTTGCTCTTTATTCAAATAGAATGCATTATCCTGAAGATGTCGGCGTTATGTAAAAAGCTATCCTTGACCCCAGAAGGCAAGATAAAAGCTATATTTAAAACTAACAAGTGTCAACAAGTAAGAAACAAAGTTGATCTGAGAGTGTGCACTTTGCATCTAAAAATTAAGCAAGGATTAACTTACAGTGTACATTAGAGTACGAACAGACTCCAAAATTATCTGCAGTCCCAAAGTTGCCATGACCGAGGCAAAGACAAGAATTCCCTGGAAACAATTAGGAAACTAAATTGTCAGAGCCATTGAACAATAAAATGGATACAAAACCAAACTGTGTACTGCAAAATATTCTAGGTTTCCAAACATATTTTTCACACAAAGTGAATAATCGCTTGAAGTACATGGGGCTGGCAAGAATGCAGTGAGCATGGACATACCAAAAAACAGACAATATCATTGGCAAGAAGACGGTGCTTTTCTATTACAGAAACACAAACAGAAAATATCAATCAAAATGCCATGATAACACCAACCACTGAATGTGAATTTACTCAGTGGACCACAGATTTACACATGCAGTGATAGCATTGAATGATCCATGTAATCAAACCCATCTAGTGGGAGAAGGCTTGTTGTATCAAACAAATGTATACAAAAGTCAACTGTACAGCACATAGTTTTCTTTGTTATTATATATACAATTTGTTCAACAACGGAAACAGATTTGTCAGGGAGATAGCAATAATAAGACACTGCATTATATATATATATAAGGCAAAACATGGGAAAATATGCAAAGTAGAGATATTTTTAAAATAAAAACGTGCTTTATTCACTATGAACCCATAACTAATACATTGTTTCATACAAGCAATGAAACTGTATTGTTTCCATCTACTCTATTTGGAGTAGGGTGTCTATCAGAGAGAAACTCACAAAATTCAACTAAGAATAAAATATGAGACATATTATACTACGGTAATAAATATAACAATCATAGCCTCACAAAAATATGTTAACACTAGAGAGCAGAATGCTTGAAAAAACAAAAGATCAGAAGTTGATAGGACTGACCAATGGCTGCATTCGTTTCTTTCCGATGGGGTAATGGTATGGGTTTGGTGTTTGCATAGAAAATGCAGTGAACCAAAGGATGAATCCAGAAAGGAGATCAAGAAGTGAATCTAAAGTGGATGCAATGATGGCTAGTGAACCACTTCTGATGGAGGCATAAACTTTAGCAGCAAAAAGAACCATGTTCGCTATATTTGATATCCTGATAGCAAATGTCTCACTTCTAGCCAACTTTTCTTGCTCCTCCTACTCACACAATAAATATTAAATTAATTATCTATATATACTAATCTAAAATCTAAAGAGCATGAAGTAAATAATGAAATAAAAACCTTAGACATTCCAGGAATGAAACCACGATCTGTTAAGGCATCCATTTCATTGAAGCCCTCAAGAACTTCAATCTGCTGCTGATAGTACTCAGCAACATTATCTTCTGGACCTGAAGGAACAAGGAACAAAAAAGATAATGAAAATCCAACACAGGGTTTATGCAAAATCCCTTTGCAGGCACGTCTACTAATAACGTGGATTATATTTAACTTCTAAATAATGCTTCAAATGTATGAATCACCCGAATTCATGATTCCCTAGTACCAATATCATTAATTGCCCACTGTATGACAAAATTTTACTCTAGCAGCAAGTCTACAGAAAAACTCGTATGCCTGAAAACACACAAAGCAATTGACAACTATATGGTCAGCAGAATGATAATCATATTTGTGATGCAGACCTTTGCGCAAGACCAGGCATTGATAAATTACTTAGTTCAAGTCATGAAGCAAAAATATACAATGGTCATTTAATGAAAAATCTTAATGCAACAATTTTACCAATTTATCCAGCATAACAATAGCCCACAAGACGAAACTCGAACAATAAAAAACGCACTCATTTCCTGCTCAAAAGATTGTTTTCCTATTATTTGTAATGCTTATAAAACCCAGGAGACCTATCTTCCAAATAACTCAGCTTCAGCCATTTAGAGCTCAGAGTCTGAAATGCTAAACAAGTACCAAACCATGAAATGGATAAAAAATTTCCTATATCTTATAAAGATCCAAAATGTATACTACCATGGTTCAGTACTAATTGCAAGGGAACAAACCCAGATTTAAAGTAAAATTTAAAAAAAGGGAATAATTTACCACAGATGAAGAGAAAGCATGCACTAAATGCAATGAGTACAACCAACACAAATGAATAAGCATAACGGGAATCAAGGAATTAAACTCTGTAACATTTAAAAAATAAAAAAATAATAATAATCCAAAACAAGAATAAAAGATGTAGCATTCCACAACCCAGAATCAAATATTATAGCCATTGGTGTACAAAAGACTGTAAGATTCAGAAAGGGAAAAAAATTAAAAAAAAAAAAGATTAGAACAGCAATTAACCAAAAAAATAAAAGCCCGAGAAACACCTGCAAATCAAAACATTGTAAGGAAAATATCATACCTAACACACCAAGGCAGTCATGACAGTCATGGAGGCTACGAGGCTGCTTCTTCTCTTTGTGTTCAGAAGATATCTGGAGCCCGTCGAAGTTCAACCGCCATGACAGGTCAGCATTGTTAGTCTCCGCGAGCAACGATTGCTCCTCGTCATGTTCCGCCGCCATTGGCTCCACCATTTTCGAGTCACCAGAATATAGAACGAATAAATACGACCTCAGACCGTGCAGAAGCAAGATGCGTGATTCATTTGGGCAACATTATTAGAGACTTCTTGTAGCTGTGGTTGGTAATACTCGCAAATTTTGAACCAGGCCAGTCACAAGTGGGAGGAGTAAAGGCAGAACAACAAGGAAGTGCTCACAGCGCGTTTATGCACGCGCAGTGTAATTGGCCCCCTTTCCTACGTTGTTCAGTTTTTATTGGACGGTTGACACGTGAGATGAAAGGACTGAAGAGTGGGCTGAAGAGATGTGATGTTAATCCGAATTTAGCTCCGATGAATACGTGGACGGTTCAGATTTCATGATGTAAAAGGCATGCACCGTCGAAAGAGGATATGAACCGTATGATATGATGATTCGAGTCCCCGGTTGGTGGGACCCGTCCCTCAAAATATGCCGGGTCTTGGGATTGGGTCCAGTGCAAGGAATATGGTGGCGTGCATCTGTCATGCGCGTGGCTGCTTGTGGAGATCTTGGATCAGACTAGGGATAGAATTAAAGGTGAAACGTGGCATGATTTGGTTGGACTAGATGTATGCGATAAAAATGGTGGATTTGAAGATGAGAATATCGGTGAGAGTGGGATTCCGGGGCCCATTGGTGTCGTAACGGGAGGGATGATATGGAACTACGATTTTTTGAACGATGTACTGTGTCTTGATTGACTGTTATTTCCAAATCAGTAAATCAGAAAATTTATTTTCAAAGTAATTATAATAATTAATTTCTCCAATTTTATAATTAATATTATTATTATTATTTTTATTATAATTATATATTACTCTTTTCATCAATAATATTAAAATAAATAATAAAAAAATATTATAATTAAAAGCTAGCATACTGAATTTAAATTTGATTCATTATTAATATAAATTAATTTTATATTATTATTTATTCATATATTACTATTTTAATAAAAGAACTTGTAAAAATTTTATTACTATTATTAAAATTTTTAATTATTATTAATTTCTAATCACATATTTTATTATTATTTATTGATAATATAAAAAATTTTATACTAAAAGTAAATTAAATTTAAATTCTTTTAATATTATCAACATCGAGTATAATAATGCAGTGCAGCAATTTTCATTTATTTTCACATTACTAGAAAAAGAATGAATAAATAATTATAATAAAAATAAGAGACTTATGATATTATTTATGAAATTTATTAAATATAATAATCGTTACTCCTGTTAATATGAAATTAAATGTTGTATTGGCGCTAAAAAAATAAGTATAACAATAAATTAATATTTAGAGATACTTTAATATTAATTTACTACTATTTACAAACTTATATCAATATAATAATTGTCACTTTCTTTATTAAAATTATAGAATTCACAAATATTCACATTTAAAGATGTAAGACCTCATTTGAAATATCTTGTCATATAATATAAAAATTATTGAATAATATAGTATAATATTATATAAGATAAGGCAATATGGTATGTTTAGTTTATTATTATATGAGATGAATATTTATATAAAGTTATTCCATGAATATATAAACTTAAAAAATAATTTATATAACTAAAATACAGAAAAATATCCCAAAAAAAATAAAATAGTTATAAATGATTTTGAAATACATAATTATATGTGTCATGTATAAACACACTTGTGTGTGTGTGTGTGTGTGTGTGTGTGTGTGTGGATATTTGTATAATATATTAATAAAAAATTACTATAAATCAATTTAAAAATACAAAATTGAATACATATCTTGTATAAAATCTTAAAAAATACAGTAATACTGTCCAATAAAACAATAAATTATAATGAGGTGCCGCTTCATGAATTTTATTTCAAAGTGGTAATATCATTGAACTTTTTTTTCAAATAGGTTCCGATTTTATGATTTATAAATGTTATATATCAAAATTACCCTTTTTTTAACTATAAGAATGCAGTAATGAATTAGAAACTTTAAAAGTCATAAATCCATCATTAGTTAATTAATTTTTGCATATGATTACTTATTTTCAATCGTCTTCATATGCTCTTTCAACAGAAAATAAGAAAATGTGAATTTGATAAAATCCACCTAGTTAAAAATGTGTAAATTGAGTTCATAACTTTGAATAATCATAACTTTATACTTGATTATCTATTTTAAGTGAATTTTTTTATTTTATGTAATTTTTTTAGATTTATATGCTTGCAAAATGTTAAAGGCATTTTACCCACTCTGATTTGGTAAAAAAAAATCTTTTTTAATGATTTTTCTTAATTTTTTTGTTATTTTTCAACTTTGATCTTATTTTTATTAATTCAAATTTATTTGAATCCAATATTAAACTTTTGCTCCCTAACTCTTTTGGTGCCTAGTATTGCCATAATAATTTTCTTAATAAATAAAACTATTAAAGAATAATATATTATTATTTGTAGACTAAATAGTAACATGTTACTGTTTCGTTTGAAAATAGTAATACTAACCAAAAATTTCAAATAAATAGATAAATTAAGTTTAATTAACAATTAAACTGTCAAAAGAAGAGGATATTACTATTTCATTCCAAAATAGTAACACCAAGTAAAAACCCCCAAATAAATGAATAATAGCATATTACTACTTATTTTCTAAATAGTAATATGCTTTTTTTTTAAAACAGTAACACTAACTAAAAACCTCCTGAATAAATGGATAAATCAAGTCTAATTAATAATCAAATTGTCAAATAATAGTATGTTATTATTTATTCTCTAAATAGTAACATATTACTATTTCATTCTAAGCCTAATTAATAACCAAATTGCCAAAAAAAAGATATTATTTTGTTCTAAAACAGTAATACTAACTAAAAATCTCAAACAAATGAATAATAGTATGTTATTATTTGTTCTCTAGATAGTAATATGTTATTATTTCATTTTAAAATAGTAAAACTAACTAAAAATCTCAAATAAATAAATCAAGTCTAATTAATAACCAAATTATCAAATAATAGCATGTTACTGTCTATTATCTAGATAGTGACATGTTACTATTTCATTTTAAACTTAATTAACAATCAAATTGCTAAAGAAAATGATGTTACTATTTCATTTCAAAACAGTAATATCAACCAAAAATTTTAAATAAACGAATAATAGTATGTTATTATTTGTTCTTTAAATAGTAATATTTTACTATTTCATTTCAAAACAGTAACACTAATAAAAAATTTTAAATAAATAAATAAGTTAAGTTTAATTAATAATCAAATTGTCAAATAATAATATGTTACTGTCTATTCTCTATATAGTAACATGTTACTATTTCATTTCAAGCTTAATTAACAATCAAACTATTAAAGAAGAGAATGTTACTGTTTCGTTCCAAAATAATAATATTAACTAAAAATCCTAAATAAATAGATAAATCAAGTTTAATTAATAATCAAATTGCTAAATAATAGCATGTTACTGTTTGTTCTCTAGATAGTAACATGTTATTATTTTGTTTCAAAACAGTAGCATCAAGCAAAAATCCTAAATAAATAGATAATATCATGTTGCTGTTTGTTCTCTAAACAGTAACATGTTATTATTTCATTCTAAAACAATAACATCAACCAAAACTCCAAATAAATAGATAAATTAAGTCTAATTAACAATCAAATTATTAAATAATAGTATGTTACTATCTACATAGTAACATGTTACTGTTTCGTTCTAAACTTAATTAACAATCAAATTATTAAAGAAGAGGATATTATTATTTCGTTTCAAAATAGTAATACTAAGCAAAAATTCTAAATAAATAGATAAATTAAGTCTAATTAATAATCATATTGTTAAATAATATCATGTTATTATCTGTTCTCTAGATAGTAATATATTACTATTTTATTTCAAGCTTAATTAATAACTAAACTGTCAAAAAAGAGGATATTATTATTTTATTTCAAAATAGTAATACTAACCAAAAAATCTCAAATAAATAGATAAATTAAGTCTAATTAATAATTAAATTACTAAATAACAACATGTTACTGTTTATTCTTCAGATAGTAATATGTTACTGTTTCATTTCCAAACAGTAATACTAACTAAAAATCTCAAATAAATAGATAATCAAGTCTAATTAACATCTAAATTGTTAAATAATAATATGTTACTATGTCTCTAAATTTTTATTTATTTTTATTTTTATCTTAACTAAAAATTTATTTTAATTCTTAAAAAATTGAATTTTTATAAATTTTATTTATAATTAAATTTTTATATTAATTTAATTTTTATAAAGTTAAAAGTTTTTCAATTTTAATTCTTATAAGTTTTTAGTCTTTTATTTTTTTATTTGTATTAAATTAAAATTTTTTTAATTTTAATGTATGGCAAAAGAGGTTTCTACTTTGATTCTTTTACTCTTTTTGAAACGCACTGTAAATATATTATTTTACCTTTTAGGTATCGTGATAAATTTCTGTATACAGTTGCACTTAAATGAAAGAAAGTAAGTTTCAGGTACTTCGCTGCAATAAATTATACCAAACGATACCGGTCTGATTTTTTTTTCAAATAAAAATCTAAAAATATTAAATTAAAATATAAGTGTCATTATAAAGGAATTTTTTAATTTTATAAAAAATATATATAGAAAAGATGTAAAGGAGAGAAAATAAAAAAATAATTTTAATAATTTAAAATTTATCTTAATATTATTCTATTCAACTATTATCATTTTTATTATATAGTGGATAACTTTGTACAAAATTAGTTGTATAAAAATTTATTATTGAATAAAATATATAATTTATTTAAAATCTCTAAACATAATATAAATTCTGTTTATATAACTTATTTTAAATTATTAAATTTTATTTGGTGTACTAAATGAAGTCTTAATTTATCGCTAATGTATTAAATTTTGATCTAAATTCTATTTTTATATAATAAAATAATATTTTATCTTTTGTTGATCTCATTCCAGTTTCACTCGCTAAGTTGACGAGTGACGTTTAGCACGGGTCATTTGTCTCACTTTATCAAAAAATAAATTAATTCAATTGAGTCATAAATATCTCATTCTTAACTACAAAAAGGCTTATAACTTTAGGGGTCATTTGCCTTAACTGAGAAAAGAGAAAAATAAAGAGGAAGAGATTGAATACATAATAATTGCTCATTTTATTTAGTTTGAATAAGAAAGAGAATCAAATTCTCTTAATTTATTTTGTTTATAATTATTATTTTATTATTATAATTATTATTTATTATTTATTATTTATTTTTATTATTTTATTAATATTATTGTTACTATTATTAATATTTCATTATTTATTATTTATTATTATTTAATTTATTTACTGATATTATTATTTTTATAATTATTTAATGTTAATTATTAGTATTTTACTAATATTTTTTTCCTTAATACTTTATTATTATCTATTAATAATTATTATTTATACTATTTTATTTTTTAATAATTATATTAATTATTAATATCATATTTTTATTTTTATTTTTACTTTTATTATTATATTAGTATTCATAAATATTATTTTATTTATGTTATTAATTATTTTTTATCTTTAGTATAATAATTATTTATTATTGCTGAATTAATATTATTATCATTATTATTAATATTAATTATTATTATTTATTAATAATTATTATTATATTAAAAATGATAAATCCAAGATTCAGAATAAGAGAATTGAATTTCCAAAAAAAATGAAGAGAATTATGATTTTTCTTATTTGGAATAATCTCACTAAAAAAGAAAGGAAAAAAGAATGAAGTCTTTCAAATCAAATCACATATAAAAAATAATAATAACTCATAATTTCTTTTACCTTTCTTCATTATCCTTAATTAAACAACTCCTTAATTGTTTACATTAAAAAAATTTCCATTTAATAATAAAATACCATTTTACTTTAAAATTTTCACGATGCAAAATGAGTACAAGTTGTGACGTCATTTTATTAAAAAAATAAGTATTAAATATTTAAGAGAGTTCATATAAAAAAATATAAATATAATTACAACACACTTAAAAATAATTATATGATATTATACATTAAAATGCCAATATAATATTAAATACAAAATATATAATATATACAAAATTACATTTTTAAAAGATAGGTTAGTGAGAACAAAACAAGTACTAAGATTTTTAATTTCGATTGATTTATTAATTAACTTCAGTTTCATGTTCAGTATCTCTTATTTATTAACCAAGCTGACCCAAAGCCTTTTAGAAGCCAAACTCAAGTGGATCGCAATAGCTCCATTCGTTCATATACATGTTAGATTTGTTCACATGTGTATGTTTGATAAGTTTTAGTGGCATAAAGATTAAATTCCATTGCATAATTAATTTTGAAAGGAATGAGGAATAATAATATATTTGAAATCTCAATCCTAATACTTTTTTTATTAAATTAAATTCATGAATAATAACTCCTTAATTATTTTTTTTACATTTTTTATGAATATCTTTTTAATTAAGGGAACAAATAAGTTGAGTTATTCGTAAGTAATTCGAGATCAATTCATAAAAAATTCATTTCAAGATTAAATTTTAACAAGTCAAGCTTGAACTTTTCATTATTCAACTCAAGTTATTCATGAGTCTAAAAAAATTTAATATAAATATATTTTTATTTTTTATATCTTATACAATATAAATATAAAAAATTTATTGAACTGTTATAAGCTCCTTTAAGATTAAATATAACATAAGTTCAAAATCGAGTTCAAATATTTAGGCTTGATTAAAATTTTGGAGTATGAAATTTAAAACTTGTTTAAACTTGAATAAGTTCAATTAATTTTGTATTCAAATCGAGCTCAAGCTTAATGTTTTTAGACTCGATCAATTGGAATTCAAACTCAAGCTCGTTTAATATTATCGAGTTCAAACTCAAACATATAAATGTTCAACTCGACTCATATTGTTTGCATCTCTATCTTCAATAATGAGCATATTATAATGGAGATTTCAAGTAAAAATAATTGATTAAATTTCAAATTAATGCAAAAAAAATTAAGGAATAATAAATTAGTGTTAAAAGATCTTTTAACATTAAATTAATATAATTTTAAAAATTTTACACTAGTTTATTATTAATGCCACTAATTTTTGGAATTCTTTTTCATGTCCATGTAAAGTTGGAGAAAAATAAATACTAAAATTTATGAATTCTAGTAAATCTTTCGAGTTTCAATGTACATATACTATTGCTTCCTTATTTCTAAGAGAATAGTAAAATAACTGAAAAAGAAAATGAAATGATTAATGATTAAATTCAAATTAAAATATGGTTGGCAACAAAGCATGGTGCAAACAATTCTCTTTCTCCATACCCTAGCACCGAAGATAAAATATTTACTTGTTTCATGCTTCATTATGGACAACAAAACTTTTCCTACTCATAAGCTTTACAGGATAGCAGAATTCTATGAGAATTTTTGAAAAATGGTAAAAAAAATAAAATAAAAATTTTGAAATTTTAAACTTATATATAGTTATTGATTAATATAAAAATACATAAATAAAATTATAAATCCACATAATCAATTATTATTTTAAATTGAGATGTTATCTATTATGTAATTATTTATATAATATCTTGTGTATATAAAATATAATAAATTTATAAGTATATAATATGATTTAAAAATAATTAAATATTTTTATTTAAAATGTATGACATATTATAAGCATGATTTTCAAATTTGGATCGGCTAGGCTGATTCAACCGGTTGGATCAACACTCGGGTGAGAAAATGGTCCGGATGGACCCCTAAACCCAAAGTTGGGAAAAATCCGGGTTGGCTCGATCAAACTTGGTAAAAAATTGGTTAAACCGCTAACCCGGTTCGTCCAGCTTTTTTTTTTTTTTAACTTTTATCTAATTCAAAAGCCTAATGTACAAAAGCCCTACCTAAATTTAAAGATTTATTATATGTTCAAAGATTAAAGTGAATGAAAATTTTTGAATTATATTTACTATTACTATTATATTATTTAAAACACTTTATAAATATTAGTATTGTTTGAAATAGTCTTTCACTAAGTAATTATGAAATGTTTCAAGACACAACTACTTCTTAAATTATCTTGTTTAATTTATATTTTTTATGTTTTGGGGTTTGTAACTTTATCATTTATTTATCATAATATAAATTGATATTATTTTTTACTTTATATTAAAGTATATATCAAAAATAATATCTTATTAGTATATGTAAACTCACTAAAATATAATTTTTTAGCAAATGATATTCTTGTAATTTGAATACAAAACATTATGCTTCAACTGTTCCAAATATTTTTAATATCAATTTTTATATTAATTATTCCTTCTACTTCTATGTTACTCATAATTTTAATAAAATTCATGTTTATTTGTGCTTTAAAAATATAGTAATAAACTTGTATTAATTAAATAAATTTATTTTTATATACATATATGTAATATATAATTTATTATATATAAAAATATAACAACCGGTTGAACCACCCGATCCAACTGGTTGAACCGGTCCGACCATGACTTACTTGTTGTGCCGGGTTGATGACCGGGCTGTATTTGAAAACATTGATTATAAGTAAAAATAAAATATATTTTTTTCTAATTTTGGGTTAATGCATGGTGCGACCAATAGAGAAAATGATTTTGCCCACATCCCAAAATTAATACTGGCAAACTTTCTTTTCTTCCGCATTTTAATGAGACAAAAAAATCTTATTTTCCCGCTCCACAGAACAATCCCCACGAGAGCCCTTGAAGATTGTCCGACTCTCAATTAAGATCAGCATACTATGTGTATAAAAAATAAAATTTAAAATTGATTATTAAATATATATTAAGAATTATTATTAAATATAAAATAATTAGATAAACTTTTAAAATTTAATTCAATAGTTATAAAAGAATTTTGTGCTCAATTTTAATTTCATTTAGCATCTTTGAGGTAAGATAACAACAATATTGTATATGTGTTTTTAAACGTTTTCTTTATTTTATATTCGCTGTCAAACTTTTATTTAATTCGATTTTATCATCTTTTTTTGGTCAATTTAATCTAAATTTCCATAATATTGATGCAAGCCCTAATCTTTGCATGATTATAATTTTTTTTAACAAATAAGAAGGCTGAGGAATAGGAATACAAACAAATTAATTTATTCTTGAATGGCTAAAAATTGACTTATAAAAAGTCCAACTTAAAATTAACTTTAAACAAATCAAGTTTAAATGAGCACAACTCAACTAACAAATGACTCAAACTTAAATTTCATATAATTCAACTTAAATTGTTCATAAGCCTAATCTAATAATAAGAAATATATTTTATTTTTAAACTATATATAAATAACATAATGTATAAAAAATTTAACCATATTAATAATTGATAAAGTTACATTAAGAAGCAAAATGTTTTGATTAAAATAATTAACTTTTTAATATATGCTACCCTTTGCTAATATAATTATTATTATTATTATTATTATTATTATTATTATTATATGGTTATTGTATTGATATTATTAATTGATTTGATAGTTACAGACAAGTTTACATTGATAAATAAAATAAGATAAGAAATATGGTATTTTGTAAAAAAAAATATAAAATTTTATATGCTAAAAAAAAAAACAAATTATGCAAGTAAGATTATATAAACTCAAAGCATTGGTTTGGCATATTTAAAAATAAGAATTTATTTCATTTCATTTAAAAATGAGATAAATTATATAAAATATAATTTTATTTCACTTTGAAGTGAATTTTTTTAAAATTTCTATTATAACATGTGAAATTTATTTTAAATATTTATATTTATAATACTATCCTTAATTTAATACAATAATGAGTTCTCTTCCGATGGAAGATAAAAAAAGAAGGATAATGATAGTTATAATTTGAAAAATTAAGAATAAAGTTATTCAATAAAAATATTACATTTCAAATGAAATGAGATCCTAACAAATTCTAACTAATTTGATGAGATTTTAGAATGACAATTATGTAAATAAATCAGATTTATAAATAAAATGAAATCTAATAAAATTTAAATTCAAACATGATAATTTGATAAAATTCATTTGAGAATGAAATGAATTCTTATTTTTGAATATGCCAAATATGGAGAGATTGAAATTTAAATATTTTAAGTTTAATCAAAAATTGAGATTTAACAACATATTATTTGAATAAATTTATATAAATTCATTTAAATTTATATTTAAATCCAATTTGAACTTAAATTC
The DNA here is from genome assembly GCA_020226215.1 of Sindora glabra. Classification (NCBI taxonomy): domain Eukaryota; kingdom Viridiplantae; phylum Streptophyta; class Magnoliopsida; order Fabales; family Fabaceae; genus Sindora; species Sindora glabra. The sequence goes on from CM035228.1 coordinate 65,767,749, forward strand.
GAATTGTTTAGAATTAAAAAATTTTGATTACAATTTAATTTTATTAATTTTTTATGAACTGAAAGTTAAATATATAAATATTTTGTTCGGCTCCATCTGTTCACCATACAAACTTTCCTTGTGCTAAGTTGAATTATTTCACCAAGAAAACGGAGATCGCTGTGAACAGGTTTAGAGATGAAATTGAAAATTCAGTCCTATTTTTTTATGCGAAACATGCGACATCAGTTCAGGTGGAGAGAGAAGGGTGTCACTGTAGAGGGGTACTGACGACGGACTTCTTTTCAAGAATGGTATTGCTGAACCTAACTTTTTGCTTGGCGGAAGAGAAAAAAATAAAGGAAAGAAATTGAGTAAAAAAAAAATAAGAAAAGCTATTTTCTCTCTCTTTACTTTATTGTCTAAAAATTAAAATAAATAAAAATAAAAACATAATACTTTCTTCATTTGTTTAAACAAAAAAGATTAAGAGATTCTCAAATTTTACTAGATGATGAAACAGTGCCCAAATTTCTTACCGACAAAAGCAAAAAGAAAAGCAATTTTGATGCATTAACAATTTCTATTCGTATTCCGCCCACCCTTGCAAAGAAAAGTATGCGGTGGGGTTCACACCATATTTTACTTCTTGTATTTCGCTGAATCTGTTTTCTATTGTAAATCGAGTGAAGAAAAGTGTCACAGTCAATTTCCAATTATTTGCGATAATTTCCTTTCTACTCGTTTTCAAGGGAATGCATCAAGAAGAGGGTAAGAACCTGTTATTTATCCCATTATCTCATAAACATAGGCACGAAAAACATGGATCTGGTCGTGTGAATTTAGGAAAGACACTGATCGTGCGACTTTAGGAAAGGCATGAACCGGGGAAGACGTAAAATACTTTCTATAATTATAGCAATTAAATTTTCACGTCTTTAATTTTAAAATTTTTGAAATTATTTTTAAATTATATAAAATTTAAATTAATATCTGTAGTTAGGTTAATTTATTATTTTAATAAATTTTTAAATAAAAATCATCATATTATAATATATTAATTTATCTTATTATTTTTTGCAGTTAATTTAGTAATTTATTTTCAATTATTTAATTAAAATATTGTTTATAATTTTTATTAATTATATAACATATAAATTATATAAAAAATGATATGATAGATTAAGATATTGTCATATTGAGATTTATATTTAAAAATCTTATAAGAAATCATATAATTTGCTAAAATAATATAATAAACAAGTGATGGGTATAAATTCAAATTTTATTTAAGAGTGTGATTTTAAAATTTTTAAAATTAAATAAATAAAAATCAAAGTACTCTAAGTTGAAAGAAGTGTGTTGCATTTTTCTCACATAAATATAAAAGCCTTTTTATATTAAAAAGGTGGATTTTAGTCAGACAAATTGCAAGTTTTGGAATAAAAACTATTTTTAAAAAATTAAAAAAAATTAACAAACTGAGGAATTCACGTACAGTCATGAAATAGAGGGGGCGTGAGCCCAAAAGGAGAAGAATAGTGGTGGCTGTGGTTGTTTTTGCACTTTTTCCTCTCTGTTTTCATCTTTTACTTAATATATTTAATAGAAATACCGTGGCACTAATTACCAAAAGAAAATATTGGGAACATATATTATTTGGATTTTCCTCCTAAGCAAACGACTGAGGTACTGTCTTTACTCCTTGCTTGGAAAGCGACATTCCATGTTATGGAAAGAAAATGTGCCTTCGGAGCAACAATAGTAAATTAGACCCTTAAATTATTTTTTATTATGTTTAGTTGGTCAAAATAAGTATACTATCTATACCTACAATGACAAAATAATTTTTGACAAGTGTTACTCTTAGATTCAGTCCACATATTTTTAAATAAAGTTCTATAATTTAAAATTGACCACATCTTGAGTAGAGTTTTATGGCGATTAATATTTTTATACCGTAAGTAGGCGTGCTTAACGGGTCAGTCCGCACAGCCCGGGCCTATCTAGGCCCCGATTTCCTAAGGTTCACATTTTATACGAGCTAATTTTAATTGGTTTAGTCCGTAAAAAAATTTACAAAACTTGTGAACTTTATATTATAAATGGGTTTGGCCCGTGGTCCGCATCAATCTGCACTACACGGGCTAGCCCATTTAGACCCACATTTTTGTGGGCTTAATTTTAACAAGTTCGGTCTGCAAAAACCCACAAACTAATCCACCAAGCTCGTGGGTCAGTGGCCCGTTAAGCACCCCTAGTCGTAAGGCAAATTATTTTCATCTCTTGAAATCTAATTTAAATACACTCACCATTCTTTGATTTTTAAAAATATACATTCATTTTTCTTATTTTTTAAAAGTAGTAGAGGAGAATGTATGTTTAAAATTAAAAAAAAGGGAAATGAATATTTATGAAAAAGGAGTTAGTGAAATTAGTACATATTTTTTGAAAACAAAAGAAGTATAAATATAATTACATTAAAATTTGATAAATGTGAGAATAATTTGCCCTACTATTAATTATAAGAAAAAAATGAAAAATTCAAAATTGGATTTATAGCGGCTTAAGAGGTCCTGCTCTTCTTCGGTAAGGATACAAATAAATCAAAGTGAATTAAATATTTATATATTAAAAATAAATAAGTTTACATTCTAACTAAATATTATTAAAGTTAAATATATAAAAATAAATAAGTTTAAATTCAAACTAAACATTATTAAACTTAAATAATTTGAATTCAAGTTTGAATTTGTTTCAAATTTGAGTCCAAATAAATTTATACAAATTTATTCGAGCAATATATTAATAGAATTAAATTTTTTATTAAATTTGAAATATTTAAATTTGAGCTCAAACTTCCAACAAACATTAACCTATATAAGTTTATATAATTTTAATCAAATAATTTGATATTCCACCTAAATTTAAGTATATAAGATTTTATTATTTACAAATAAATTAGATCCTAAATTTTTTAATCTCATTTTATTTATTAATATAAATTTTTTATAACTGTTAAATCTATTAAAACTATTTACATATTAGTCATATAATAACAATAATTACATTTAAAAAAAAAGTAACGTAATAGAAAATTACTTACTTTAACTAAAGATTATGCTTTTTCATACAATTTTAATAATACTAATGTGATTAAATAGTTAATGTATTATATTATTTATAAATTATATAAAAATGAAAATAATTTTTATTATTAAACTTATTTAAACTTAGGAATAATTTAAATTAAATAAATATAATATTCAAACACAGCTCGTATATTAATCCAATTTGATTCATTTAATATTAAACTTTAAACTTAAACCGAGCTTCTTATGAACCGATTTAGGTTGTTTGCTCCACTTTCGCAGCTACGCGAGACGGTGCTATATATTTCATGTAAATTTTGAAGTCAAATACAGAGCGATTTCATCTTCCTTTTTCTTTTAACTTTTTATAGAAAAGGAAATGTTATTAAAACTAAGAAGCCCCATTTACATGCTTAGAGAGTTTTCTGCGCGTCTTGTCAGCAAGCAGATAAACAAAAGCCCTGCTTCAAAATTTTTATACAACTTATGTTTTCAATTTTTTATAATTAGGTAGTTTAAAATTTGAAGTCAAATACAGTGCGATTTCCTTTATCTCCTTCACAATTTGTACACAACTTATTTTTTTTAATTATTTATAATTATCATATATTCATTCCTTGTTTTATAATTTAAAGCCAATTGCAATACGACTAAAACATCTTTTTTTAAAATAGGATTATAATATTTAATATTTTAGTATATTTTTTTGGACATTTTTTATATATTGCTGCAATTTTAAGTTTTCTATTTATAATATCTTATCTCTTTATAAACCTTATTTCAATTAAATATTGAAAACTGAGCATCTAATAATATTTATAATATAGTTTTATTTTTACCTCCCACGAATTGAAATTTGACTCGTTCAGTGTTTGGATTATGGGTCTCTGGTCAGAGAGGTCATCAAAAATGATAAATTGTCCTTTATTTTTCTTATGATTTAGTCTAATTATATTATTATTTTTAAAAATATATAATAATTTCCTTTTCCATATGTCTGACCTTCGCCGTCTTTATTTTAATCATATATTCATCTTTTTTATATTTAAAAAATAAAAGAATTGAATATATATTTTTAATTTAATTAAGTTAAATCTCAGTGTAATTTATCTTATTAAAAAATAATTAATTTTTTTCCAAAAGCCAAAGAATTTTAATAATTTTTTAATAAGATGAATGTACCCCTATTGAAATTGTTTAACAGTGTAAAGTTAATTTTCAATGAAGTTAAGTTAAATTCTTTAAATCCTCTTGAAAATAATTTAAATTTGATCTATACTATCATAAAAAAGAGTTTTTGTCTCAAGTGATATTTGATTTTTATTTTGTGTAATAAATAAATTAATTTATAACTTATTAATTTGATTGATAAGTTTTAAGTTAATTTCTATAAGTGTTTTATATACTAATTTATTTAAAAAAAAGTCTTATTTAATGAATTATTTGAGTAACTTATAATTTATAAATTGATATCTTTTAAATTTTTTAAATTTATTTTTTATTAATTTGAAATTAATATCCTTAATAAATAGTTATATTCCTATTTTAAATAATAAATAAAAATTAATTAAGTGAAAAATATATAATGTCATAAATTTTGTATGAATAATTAAATAAAAATAAATAAGTAAACAAATAAATGAAAAAATATGTGATTTGATAAGTTATAATTAATTAAACTTTAGATTATTATATTGTTATCCTAAACCTTAGATAAATAAATGATGTCATAAATTATAATTAATTTAATTTTAGTATATTGCATCTTTATTTTAAAATATAAATATATAAAAATATATATGTAAATAATTATGTAATATCACAAAATATAATTAATTACATTTGAAATAATTATATTTTTGTTATAAATAATAATTAAATAAAAATTATGTAAGTAATAAATACATAAGATCATAAAATATAATTAATTAAATTTTAAATAATTATTTTTTATTTTAAACATTTTGACTATATTAATATGATTTAATTTTTAAATAAATGTAATTTAATTTAATTTATATATATTTATATTAAAATATTTTTTATATTGTTTTATATTTTTAATTAGTTCAACAACTAATTGGTGAAATACTTTTTATACAATCAACTATCAATTATTATTTAACTTATCAAGTATTAATTATCAATTAATTTATTAATTTTATAAAATAAAGCTACGATATTTTTTGAAGGTTTTGTTCATTCCATTATATCTAAAATTCGATCCCTCATTTTTATATTTATATTTACTAATTTAATCACTTTTTACTATTATAAAAAATAAAAAATAAGAATAATTAACAATTATCAAGTTTAAAAAATGGTGTGAATATCTTCTTATTTTAAGTGTTTTCTTTTGAAATTATCCTCATTCTGATACTAAATTTGCATTTCATCCTTGCCTGTCCTTCGATTTGCGGTATATAAAAAGGAAGATACAGCGTGCACTCAAAATAGAGTTCGGAATTGAATTTGCCATTCTTTTATATTTATTAAATTAATATTTATAAATTTATCTTATTATTTTATATTTAATGATAATTTTTAATTTTTATTTAAATGTTAATTTTAATAGTTAGAGCATTATTGATATAAAAATTAATATCTTGTTCCTGTTTTTACTTTCTTTGATCGTCTTCAATTTCTAGGTGGCACTGATGGGTAGGTATGAGGTACGTGAGATACCCACATGAGATCCGTTGAAGCGATTTGAAAAGTATAGCCTGCTGAGTTTGAATTTGCGCAATAAAGTAGCAAAATTGAACTTTGACATACGGTGGCAAAATATTACGTATCCTCTTGAAAATGTGGAATGATTTTGACGTCATTTCCTTTTCAAATTATTTCATCCGGACCCCGTATCGTATGAATTTGAAAGTCTTACGCATAAAAATAGAAGAAATCAATAATAGCAGGCCCAATTGACGCAGATTAATAGGATGTCTTAGGTTGGATAAAATATTTCAAATTTAATTTTTTGAAAATATCTTTTGTTGAAAGAAATTTATCATATATTACTTTCATTCTAAATAAAAAGTAATTTCATGCTTAATAAAAAAAATGTAAGGATAAAACAATATGAGAATATCCAATAACGTGTTTGATCCAATAGAATGGAATGAAAAAATCATTTCATAATTATATTTAACATATTTAGTAAAAGAATTAATATTTTAATTTATAATTATATTTGATATAATAAATATTATAAAAATAAGATAAAAAATATTAATAACAATAGTACCCTTAAAAATAAAAATAAAATATAAAACTAAAATCATATTTATATTATTATTATTATTATCATTTTTTGTTTATTTATAACTTTTTAATTATTGAACATAAAAAATTATAATTATCAATATTATAATTAACGAATAATTTTCTACCTTAAAAGTATAAAATTTAATTTATCAATTTTTATAAAAATAAAAAATAATATATTTTAATTTAATATTAAAAATACAATTAAAAAGTATTTTAATATATAATTATAAATTAGACATTATTTAGTACTTATTAACAAAAGATAATATTGAAATATGAGAAAAAAATGTAAGAGATAAGAGTGTAAAAAAACTCATTCCACAAATAATAAAATGATTATTCTATTATTTTTATTATATCATAATCCTAATTTAATATGTATTTATAAGAACTACTAAAAGAATATTATTTTTCATGAATATTGTGCTAAAATAATTTGATAAATAAGCATGAATTAATATGTGATTTTTCTAATTTGATTCAATCATAAACTAATCGCAATCCTATCTCGGGATCTTAAACAATCTTTTAATTGTTGCTACCTTTTTTTGGTCTTAATCGTATGATTAGTATCAATAATCTCACAAAGTTATTTCCTCTTGTCTATTATTAGCCCCTAAAAAATTTTGGAAAAAATTTATATATTAAGATTCCATTTCATACAAGTAATTGATAAGTTAATTGATAATTAATAGTATAATTAGCTGATAAGTTAGTTGCAATCCTATCCCATGATCTCAAACAATCTCTTAATTGTTGCTACTTTTTTTTTTGTCTCAATCGCATGATTAGTATTAACAATCATACAAAGTTATTTCCTCTTATCTATCACTAACCCTTTGAAAATTTTGAAAAAAGTTTATATATTAAAGCTCCATTTCACACAAGTAGTTGATAAATTAATGGATCACTAATAAATTAATTGATAACTAATAATTTATAATTAATAATTGATAGTTAATAAGTTAGTTGAAATGTTTCATAAAATTAACTATTGAACTATCTAAAATTATAAAATAACATAAAATGATATATTAATAGAAATAGATATGTCATTAAAATAATTTATATTTATCTAAAAATTAATTATATCAATGTAATTAAAAATTTTAAAGTAAAAATATAATATTTAATATTTAATTAAATATATTTTATAAACTTATATATTTATTTACTTATATAATTTTTATTTTATTATTTATTATAAAATTATAATTACTTAAAATATAATTAATTATATTTTATGCTATCATTTATATACATATATATTTTTTATATATTTTTAATTTAAAATTAGGATATAATTATTTTAAAATTAAATTAATTATATTTTATAGAAATTATTTAGATTTATATTATAAAGGATATAAATTGTAAATTAATAGAAATAATTTGAATAGATTTGGAAAGAATTTAAAGAAATAATAACTTATAGATTATAACTTATTAAATTAAAGCTTATAGTTACTTAGAGTAACTTATAAACTAATGTGAGAAATACTTTTATAAGTTAGCTTATTGACCAAGTCAATAAATTATAAGTCAACTTATTTATTGTGTGAAATGAAACTTAATTTGAATGCACAAAAGCTTGGGTTTCAAAAGTAAGGACCCTATTAAATGTATATATCACTAGGTTATGATCCAAGCAATCATCGGATCATACCCTAACACACATATACATAATTTTTCTCAAGCCTAATGGCCATCATGCAACCTAAATATCATGACTCAATTTTTTGTCATCATAATTAGCATAAAAATATCAACCGAGATTCTTTATAAGTTTTTCTAAACCATTATAATTTGCAAAGTTAATTTTTCTTTAAAATATATAGTACTTTTAATAGATAGAACCTCAATTAGGGGTAAATAACATCAATTAAATCTTCTTTTAAAATAAAAAAATACTAAAAACCTTTCTCCTTTTCTTTGTTTTTGGAAGAAAATTCTAAAATTTAGATGTACAATAATTTCTTTTAAAGCCTAAATCTAAAACAAAATAGAAGAAGTCTACTTTCTTATTAAGAGATAATTCAAATGAAACATAATGATTTCAAAAAAAGCTATTGAAGTGATTTCAAAAAAATATCTTTTTATTAGAAAATAGTTGATATCTTTTAGTAGAACCTTAATCAGACAGTTTTTCAAAAAAAACTTCTTTCAAAAGGAGATAATTTGTCAAAAAAAATTTGGAAGACTTTTTGGGTAAAACTAGTCTTGAAAACATGTTTATAAAATTTGTTTAAATAACATTTCCTTCAAAATTCCTTAAGAAAGCAAGAAGATAATTTTGAAGATAACTTTCTAAAAACTAAGTAATATACTTACTTTAGAAGTTTAAATCATGAAACTAACATAATAAAATATTTGTCTCACCTCCCACCTCATACCTCCAGGACTTTATTTATCTCACTTAGATTTATATAGCACGTGTGATCCTTATTGGAATAATATCATATCATGTATGCTAACTTATATACCTTTTCCCCACAATCTTATGATCTTATTTAGCTTTATATTTCATATCTCATATGATACTTTCTATATTTCATACATCTCATATTCACATGCCATTACTTATAAAGCATATAACATATTCCATGCCTTACATAATTGATTTCATATTCAAGTTCATATGTCACATATCATGTATCATAATTCAATCTAGAACATTTCATGTATCATATGTCCTAATTCACATTAGCATATTTCATGTATCACAGATTATAATTTATACTATGCATCATGTTTTGTATTGGCATATTCCATATATCACCCTCATAATTTATACTAATACATTCCATATATCACACATCAAAATCAATATCATACATTTTCAATTTTCATTACTTAGACATAAGAAATCATTAGATCATGATCCATATGTATTGCCATAACCAAACCATGACTCATATCACCAACATTCAAAGAAATCGATTACCAGTGCTCAAATGAACCGATCATCTTTGCCTTATTGAATCAATCATAAATGAAATAATCAAAACTTGTTTTAAACATACAAATTGGAATACAAATCATAAAATGTCATTTGAATGGCTAACGCCTCTATGGTAACCATATGAGTATCGTATACACTAGTTAGATCAATAGGGATCACTTTCAATTCAGTGCAAGGCTAGCTACAGAATTTTTCTAGCTTAGAGCACTCAGTTAATCAACCTTCGGTGTTCTTTATCTTTTTTAAAGAATAGGATTCCTATCAAGAATTTGTATTTTTAATTATTTCTTGATTTATATTAGTGAGATATTTTATAATTAATTTATTTTGATCTTACAGATAAAATTTGTTAACAATCTCTAACCAGAACTACCTTAAGAAAGAAGATAATTGGGCTTTGATTATTAACCAAGCCCAAATAAGACCTTAGTAAGTGATTAACCCATATCTAATGTCTCCTAATATAGTTTAATCATATTATGCTATTATTTAATAAAACCCAATCACATTGAGCATATCTTAATTAGGAGCTTTAGTCTAACTAAAAGTTTTAAATTACATTATGATCCTAATATTTGACTCACTTTTTTGTGTAATCCTAAAGGTTTTCATTATATTGATAGTAATCCTAAAATTCTATTCTAGTATTATAGACAATGAATGGTATCTAGCCTTATATTACTACAAACTAAGTAATGAGAATGTCAATGATTTAATATAACATTTTTATGATCAATGTTCTATATAGTTTAGTATTTTTTTCCTACATATCTAGATTGAACTTAAGACATGAAATATGTTACTCTCTTTATAATTCAATTTATGTGTTTCTTGATTCCTAAGTACACTAACTAAAACAAATAAATTAATATTATATATCAATCCATTTGAGCATGACCATATATTTTATAATCTCATTTAATCAAAAAGCCCAAACATATCACTCTTTCTATGTAAAAGGGACAAAATACCATCTAGATTACTCACACCCTTCTGCATGATTCATTTTATACACAATCCTTGTCTTTTTGGATTGACCCTATAAGTTATGGTGAGAAACCCTATGATTTTTGCTAAAATATAAAAAAACATTAAGATATGTAAAATAATTAACTTACAATCTTTGCTTTGAAGTCACCACCTACTCAAATAAATTAAAAAAAAGAAATATACAACATGAAAAATTATGAAATATAGTAATCACAAATAAAAAAATCCTTTTTTTTGTCTTATTTCTTCTTTATCGTTCATAATATTAACCTTATCCCTTTATGATTAGACTTATCCCTTCGTAAATGAGCAGACAGATCCAATGTATAAGTTTTAACACATGTTCTAAAGCCTCCACATCGATAACTTTTATGCTATGCAATATAAAACTAACTAATCCTTAATTTCAATGCACATTTCAAGCTTTTAAGCAGTATGAAACCCAACCTTGCATGTTTAATCAGATAATAATTATAAAAGTATGTACACACTCATATTAGGTTTATAAAAGGAGGATATTCTACTAAAAAACTTTTTAAGATATGAAAAATATGAAATAAGGTAGGGTGAATTGATTATTTAATTGATTATAATCAGGTAAAAGCATTTTTAACCCCTATTGAATCAATTACCTATTTGAATATAGTTATGTAAAGATGTTTTTAGCCTTAATGAATTGATTGCCTATTTGATTACCTTAAGAAATTTAGTAGAATCTTATGAATTTTACTATTCATTTGCCATTTTGTGGCCTCTATTCTCACTTATAACATGAAACCTCTTAATCAAATCATCATATTTCATTAGAATCACATCATTGATTTAATTCCAACCTAAAATTTTGTAAATCCTAGCATTTCCATGACAAAACCATCTCTAACTCTTTTAAGCCTTAACTCACAAAATGCAAATTCTATAATGAAAATTTGGAGTTTTAGGTAGAATGTTACTAATAACAATTATTGAAGAAAGGTGTTTGAAGTGTTGATTTTATTGAATGAGGTTTCTAAACATCAAAACAATAATTTTTTGGTTAGGGCATTACTTATTCAAACTTTCTTAACTAAAACTAACTTGATTCTTTTAAGGGAGGAAGGAATAGAAGTGATCAAGCTATGAAATCCATTAAAGATTGAAGACCTTTGGATTACTTACCTTGATAAGAGGACAATTTAAATTGATCTTAAACTCTTTCTTAAAGAAGGAGTTTGGGGATTAATAGAAAGGAAGAAAAAATAAAGAATATAAAGTAAGAATGGCTTTTATGAAAAAGGGAAAATTAAGGTATGCTAAGGGTAAAATGGAATTATATAACCTTTCTCATCATTTTCATTTTTTCCCTTCTTACTATAAATTCTTATAATTAAAGTCTTTTAGGCATTCTTCTTTCTTCATAATACCATTTATAAGTGGATTTATAAGCTTGACAAATATTTCAAGGTTTCTAATATATTATTTCAAATATATCAAATATTAAAGTTTTCAATATTTAATTATTTTTCCTCCTTGAATCTCTCTAATACAAAATAAATTATTAAGATACAAAAAATTTTAATTCTAATGAGTGTAACTATATTCCCTAAAGTATCATTGATGAAAAGAGTTATATGATTTAGTAAGAAAGGTAAACTTGCACCTTGCTACATATTTTCCTTTCTAATACTTTGATATGTTGGAAAAATAGCCAATCACATAGAATTACCAACCAATTTGCAGGCTTTATATTTGGTATTCCATCATCCATGTTTTGGAAATAGGTATTGGATGCCACACATGTTATCAAGGAAGAGCCCCTTCAATTGGAAGTAAGGGTAACTTATGAAAAGTAACCAATGATGATTCTTAATTGTCAAGTTTGAAAATTATAACTAAAGGAAGTACCATCAGTAAGAATCTTTTAGAAACATCATAAGGAAGAAGAGGCCACTTGGGATCCTAAAATGAATATGAGGTAGAAATATCCTTATTTATTTAGTAAGTTATAAGTTTTAGATTTTGATATCAAGGTTGAATAGAATGTTATACCTACTACTCTAGAGAATTTAAAGACAAATTCTTTTAAAAAGGGAGTACTATCATATCCACTAAAATTAAAAATTTGTATTGAAGAGACTTAAAGAAAGAATAATATTAAGGCAATAAATTAATATTTAGAAAGTTTAAAATTTATCCATTAAAATTTTTTAGAATTTGTTAAAATCATTAAGTCACTCCTAAATAGCCTTGGAAAGAAAGAAAATGCTTAAATGACTTGTAATTATAAGAATTGGTCATAAAAAGTGAGTAAAAGACAAGGACAATTATGCAATTCCCATTTTCACCCCTAAGATAAAAACATTTCCTCATTCTAATATTCCTCATTTGTCTTATCATTTTCTCCAAATTCCTAACTCTATTATCAAGGGGAAGATTTCCGTTCCACCTCCATCTATCCTTCCATTAAGGCAAGAAAGCTTAAAATTTTTCAATCTTTAAAGGATTCAATGTCATAACTTCTTTGATTCCTTCCTCATGAAATTCTAGTTTAATTTTGGTTAAGGAAAGTTAAGAGAATTGTGCCTAAAACTAAAGATTTCTTGCTTTTAATGTTTAGAGATTCAATCTCCCTTAACCACCACTTCAAATTCCTTCCTTGAAAAGTTATGAGTAACATTTTACTTAAAACTTTAGGTTTTTATTATGAAAATTACATTTTTATAAGTCAGGTCTCAAAATGATCTAGGGATGGGTTTGTGTTAGAAATGTTTTGATATATGAATTTTAAGTTGGATTTGAATGATATGATGTTATTCTAATAAAATATGGTGATTCGATTGATAAATTTTATGTTATGGTTGTGATTAGAGGCCATAAAGTGGCGGGTAAACAATGCATTTCATGAAGAAATAACATAATCTCTTAGTATAATTGATAATCTTCATATAGACCTAAATTTTGGATTTAAACAATTTATTGCATAATTGATTACCAATAGATAAAATCAAGCTCATGATTTAGGTAATCAACTATATAATCAATTATTCTCAAGTAGCATTGAACTTTGGACTTAAATAATCGATTATGTGATTGATTACCTTATCATAAAATTGAATCCATAGTTGAGGTAATTGATTATCCTTAAGCAAGATTGGTTTCCATGACTCTTTGATAGTGATAACATCTATGTAGAGATTCTAAAATAAAACCTTAATTCCTTTAAATGATTGATATGAGCTTATTAAGTTGTAATATTAGGGGTTGGCATAGTTTATGTGTTTGGTTGAAAAATTAACACATAATAGCTTGTAAAAGGATATTGCCTCTTTACAATAATGTAATATATGATCTTTCTTCATAATGATTTTAATGAATGACATTAATTTTATTTATGAATTGTTATAAGTGAAAGTCATGATGTATGAAGATAAAAGAACTAATTAAGGCATTTACCCTATATTTTGTCATTTTATGCTACAAATGAGACTTGATGATGTTTAGGGTGATGATACTTTTATTGTGGAATTATTTATTGAAATTTGTGTGCTTATTTGTGAGAACATAAGGTTACACTTGGAAAGATAATATTAAGGTTAAGAGGGACATGGATAAAAGGAGTTAAAAAAAGGATTGTTTAATTTGTTCATTATGTTTTATAATTTTTATGTTGAAAAATTTCTATTGTGATTTATCTGAATAGATGCCATTTTCCAAATTATAAATGAAATAAACACCTTCAGTAACAATTGTAAGTCAATTATGCTACAATCTTAAGATTATGTTTCTTGCAGGAACTTAGTAACATCCTCAGAGGCCTTTTCCCACAACTAAATTGTTTACTTTAGGTAAAGTATTTCTCATTAAGTTTCCAAACTTATTTTTAATGGTTTACTTTTTTAGATGCTTAAGCAGATGCACCATTACCCCCATCATAATAAGTTAGATGTCCTTTACAAGGGATCCTTTCATTCTTTTATGGACCTAGCAACAATTGCATATAAACCTATTTTCATAAATTGTACTTAATTTGACTAATTTGGTGCCATAATCTCTTGTGATAGATAGATAAAGACAAACTTTGTTATCAAAGGCTTAGTTAAGCTAATTTATTTTCGATAGAGCATTAGGATCATATATTAGCCTAACTACTCTTTTGAAGGCATGCCTAAACTTGACAAGAAACACAATGGACATATGAATTTCTTGACATTTCAATTTATGAATGAAAAATGAATTTCTTGTCATTGTCTCCTCTTTTGCATTTAAGCTAAGCTTGTGCAACTATTAAAAGATAATTCCACATCAATTATGACTATAGTAGATCATAACATTAAAATAAGCCTAATAAATTTAAAAAATAAAAAAGAAATATGGTTAAATCACTAAAATTAAATTGCCTACATTAAAGCACAAATTAAAAAATTTGATGAAAATTTTCAACGAAAATTTAAAGAAAAATTTATTTTTTAAATTAAATAAAATATTGAAAAATAAATTTTATAAATTTATGATACTATAATTATTATCTAAAATAGCTTCTATGTGTCAAATAAATGTTAATTCACAGGCAATTTAGATGTACAAATAATTAAAATTTTAAATATGTAAATCACCAAAAAAAATTCCAAATATGTATAAGATGCATCTTTATAGAGAATTGAAAACATTAAATATAAATAACTGACACAAATTTTAAAAGCATTCATATTAATACGTCATTGTAAATTTTTGAAGGATTTAATAACAATAATTATACCAATATCATTTATTTGTAATTTTATGAATGTAATTTTTTTATTGAGTTGTACGATTTTCCTTTTATTTTAATTCCAAAAAATTATGCATGTGGCTTCTTTTTTAAATTTCATAATATAGTTTCTATTTTATGTCTTATGAACTTTTATTCTAAACTTCTATTTTCATCTATTATAATACATAATATATGAATCTATTAGCAAAAAAAAATTTAAATTATAACCACGGCTAACAAAAATATTCTTACGTTATAGGTCTTGCCCAAATTAATATATATTTTCCAAATGAATCTTATCTAAATTAGATTCATTACTAAATAGTTTGGATTTAGGTTTATTTATTAAATATCTAATAAGTTTTGTGTCTTTTTTTGTGCATGTAAATATTAATTTATACAGCACATGAATTTCTCTCTTCTAAATATTTAATGAATCTTGGATCTCTTTTAAGTATTATAATAGATCTACATAAATAACATATTTTATAATTAATGTATTAGATAAAAATCAATATTATTACCTGTAAAGAGTTATTATAATAGTTTATTTGAGGTAAATAATATTAAAAGTATTTGAGTTTACATTAAATTATAATAATATTTTAAAATAATAATTTTATTTTATAATATTAATTTATACGATATAAGAGTATCTAATTATAATACAAATGAATAAATAATTATTAATGAGTTAACCTAATACAACTTTTATTTGACAAAGTCAATAAGGATATAACCCACATTTACTATAAACTAATATGGATAAAATAAATGGATCAAAATAAGAATAGATATGAATAGGAAAATAGATATGATTCAAAATTGTTAGGTACAATTATTATCAATAAGAAAAAATAACTTTTTATTTCTCATTAAAAACTTTTAAAGTTATATTTTTACTAATAAGTCTGAATGGATTCTTTTTTAATCATTTAATTAGGTTTTATTGAGTTCTTAATGGATCTGAAAAATAACAAGTCTTTATTATGTCTACATCTAATTGAGTTTAGGTTTAGCTTACCTAAACCTGCCCCATTCCCATTTTGAATTATAACTCATTGAATATTCTTTTATAAATTAAAATTTTAAATTAATTTTATTATAAAATATACATTTTAATATTAAAACTTATCTGTAACCTTATGTATCACACAAGGTAAAACTAGTTAATACAATAAACTATTAATTCTATTAAATTTATATAGAATAAATAAGAAATATAAAATTTTCTATTTTTATAAATAAATATTAAAATAATAAATAATATAATAGGAATATAAAAGAAATATAATTCTATTTTCAATTAAATTTCTATTATAATTATATTTTTAATGTATCTTTATGATGTAATATTTAATATTAATTTTATATAATAATCATTCTATTTATTATATGATTAATAAAATAATTGTATTTATTATAATTTTTAAACTTAAGACAAAAATAAAAATTTTAAATGATTATTATTTAAATTCAATAAGGGTAACCACATTTCTTTTAAAACCGTGATTGTAGATGTGTACATGGCCCGACCAAGCAGGTTTTGGGCTAAGTCAAGTAGGTCAAATAGTAAAAAAATTATTGCTTGAGCCCGACTCGAGCTGATTGTATTTTAAAAAATTTTAACCCGGCCTGACCCGATTATTAATATGTATGACTTGAAGCTTAGCCCGATTATCCGATTACTTTAATTTTTTTTATTTTTTAAGTAAAAAAATTATTTTTAATATAAAAAATATATATTTAAAGAGATAATATGATATTTAAATATATAAAATATTTAATTATATAAAATTAATTTTTTTATATTAAAAATAATAAGATATAATTATTTTTTAATATATAATTATATTATAAAAAAATAAATTAATATAATCGGACTCGGTTGGATTTTTTTATTATGGCCTGAGACTGGTTTGATAATTATTGAGCCATACAAAAAAAATCAAACAAGCTTATCAGGTTAGAAAAATTAGTCTAAACCCTATATTTTTTCGAGTCCACCCTAACGGGCGACATCTCTACATGATTGGTAAGAAATTATAAAATATAACTCTACTATCCTAAATCAAGATTTAACATTGATGGAAATAACAATAAAAGGGAGGAAAGCAATTTTATTCAATTTTGAAATACTTTAATAGAAAAGAAGTTACTCCAAAAGAGATGTTAGATTAACTTATACATCTTTACAATGCAAGGAATAAGTTAGTCTAACTAGGCCTTAAAACAATCATTTATATGAATTCTAGGGAAACCTAATCCTAAGACCTATCAATATAATCATGGCCTTGATTGGTATGTTTACAATTTTTTTCAAAATGCTTATAGAATAATTTACAAATCCAATGCTACCTAACTTATAAAATAATATGGAGTCTCTATAAGAGTAACCTTCTTTACTAAGGCAAAGTTAGTGATGTGTCAATCCGGATATTTGAAAAGTAAAATCATGAAAAGGTAAGTTCAAGAGTTTAGTGAGTTAATATTTTACTTAAACAATTAAAAGCATAAATACTAGCTAGACAATAATATATATTCCATATTAAAATGATAAACCTCCCTTGTGAACTAACTAATGCATGAATAAATGAATTACATACAAGGCAACATGGTAAAGTATGGGTCACAAATTGAGCCCAAAATCAACTTGTCATGGAAAGTTCAAACATAGTAGACCAAAGATAGTAGATATAAAGTTATTCAAACAAGTAATCTTTCTTTTGACTCTCAATTATCCTTTTCCCTTTATAAACCTAATTTTGTTTTTTAAGAGTTTGCCTTATCCTTTCATAAATGGGCACTTAGATCTAGTGCATAAGCCATATCATTAATAGGATTCTCCATTTTATCATTAATTTTCAATTGTGGCATACATATAAGCAATCATAAAAATTTTCATCCAAAGTAAGTTACCAAACTCATTCACCATCATTGAATCCATAGTAATATCATTTACCATCATGCAACATAAATATAAGGTATAATGTTATTAAATTCCTTAAAACATGTAGAAATGTAAAGGAATGCAAGCTGAATTGATTCATGCCTTTTAGAGAGTTTTTGCCAAGGATGAATTGATTAGGGACTCGATTTAGGCCTTATAGAAAGTTTTTGTAAAAGACAAACTAATTGGGGAATTGATTCTTGCTATCTAAAGAGTTCTTCGAATTTGTTGAATAAATTGAGAAATCAATTCCCTTCATGAGTTTTAGGTGAATTGATGTGGACCATTTAGAAATAATTTTCAAGCTTAATGAGTCAATTGGTAAATTAATTCACTAATGAAATTTTGTAAATTCTTATCAAAAGAAAAAAAAATTCACCCATATTTCTTTTAACTTAAATCTTATCTATAGTATTAAATCACCTAATCAAATCATTAGAATTTATAGGAATCATGTAAAACTACTCAAATCCATCATTAAATTCATCATTTTTAAGCTACAAATAACAAATTAAGTCAATATTCTCTAAAGATCCTAACATAGCTAATAGATAAGAAATTTCATGAACACAAACAATCATTCAAGTAAAATGTTATTCACTAAATAAAGGAGAAGTGATTGAGGTTGATATGGTATTGGATTGAGCTATTACACATTAAAAGAATAAATTTATCAAGTTAAGGCTCCATTTCTCCCTTCCAACCTATTCTACCCTTATCTAATTAAACCATCACCATTTATCGATAAAATAGAAAATAATTCATTCATGATTTCATAAAAATAAAGAGGATCAAGAGTTTCTTACCTTGGTAGCTTGATTATTAAAGGAGAAAATGAAAAGTTTAAAGAAAAATGTTAAGGGAAAGGCTGTCAAGGAAAAGAAATGAAGAGGGAAATATAAGTTTAAGATATAATATTGACACAAAGGGTAAAAATGAAAATTTCCAGTCACTTCCCTAGTCATCTTATGATAAGGTATAAGCTATAATATAATTTGATAAATTATTCTAACTAAATTTCTTGTATGTGACTATAAAATAATTTTAATTATTCTTTCATTGGAATTTCTAAATTAAAATCTTAGTTTAGAATTTACTAATTCCTAATACTATGAGGTCTAATAGGGTAGTTTCATATTTTTATTTATAAATAATATAAGAAGTTTTTTTTAAATAAAAGGTGTAAATAAGTAATTTTTCATGATTTGTAAAACATAAAATCTTTTTTGTTTTAGTAGTTAATAGTTAATCAAACAACTAATATATTTTTTATGTCTTAAGAAGTTAAATTTATCATACTATATTTATCAATCAAAAGATCTCTAAGAAATATATATTATATAATTGACAATAAATTAATTATACAATAATTTTAACATATTAAATTAGGCTAAAGACAATTATAAAATATAACTATATATTTTTTAATTCTATATTTAAGATTTGACAAATTGTATAATTTAAATTTAGAATAAACTACCAAATTATTTCTTGAAAGATTTGATTGATATCAAATTAGCACTAAATTTTTTTAATATTAATTTATATCAATTTCAAAAATTTTATTTTAAATTAATATCAAAAATTTTTTTTTACATCAAATTAGTATTGAAAAATATTGTAAAAAAACTACATTAGTATCAAAAAGTTTTGATACTAATACTAAATTGATATAATTTTTTTTTCAATATTAATTTGATATCCTCTAAATTTTCAATGTTACCATTTAGTTGCTTTCTCTTAAATTTATATATTAATTAATTATAATAATATTATATAATTTTTGTTGTATAATTTGCTGGTATGATCTCACTTAATTTTTGGATCTCTCGCGGTTGGTTCTCTTTCCGAGAAGGGTGGGGTTCCGAAAGAGACAAACATGAGCAAAGGGGCTTAAAAAATGATCCAGACTATTCCATTCTGAACAGTATTTGATTTGATGGGGAAATTATTTAGACAATGAGTGGGGAATTCTATGTTGCCCCATTAGTTTGGAACCTATGGGGATGTGGCTAAATCTAAGTTATTAGATGAGTGAGATCATTGATGAGTTGACCAAGTCAATGATCTCACTTATCTAATGGCTTGCATTTTATCACATATCCATGAGTTTAGAACCCATGGGGTAACATAGAAAGCACAATGAGTATATAATTTATATGTTTAGGATTATTAAAAGTTGAGATAAATAAAGAGTTATTGTTAAAAAGTTATTTATTAAGATTTTTATTTATTTTAATTTTTTTATTTTTTTCGATTTTTATTAATTATGGATATACTATTATATATCTACTAATCATTTAAGAATTTTTCATATTTGATATTTCTTAAAGATATTATATTCTCTCAATTTTTTAGTGTTATTCTAGATAAAAATTTTTGTTCATATTTATTTATTATTAAAAAATTAAAATTATATTTATTATTTTTAAATATTATTTTTAATATTTAAATAAATATTTAATAATTTTAATTATTAGTTAAATTTTAGTAGATGATATATTGGCAAAAATTATAACTTATTTTTTTAAAATTAAAATTATTAGTTAATTTTATTAATCCTTATATGTGAACCTCAAACGGTACCTAAAAAAAATAACTATGTTTTTATACATTTAAAATTTAATTCTTAATTTTTGATGGTGTGAATTTTCATTTAAAGGAAAAAAAAAAACTAAGGTTCAGAAACACTCATTTTCCCGTGTTAAGTTGAATTATTTCATCAAGAAAACGGAAACCGTTGGGAACAGGCTTATTCATTTCTATAAAATTAACCTTTTTTAACTTTTATTTTAATAAAATATTTCATATCAATTTTATTATAAAATATTAATTTATTTAATTATATCTCTCTAGAAATAAAATTAAATAAATTAACATTTTATAAAAATAAAATTAATACAAAATATTAAAAATTATGAAAATTAAAAATGTAAAATTTTCAAGAATGAAAAAAATGATTTACTCAAAAAAATTAAAGGTCGGTATGGATGAAAGAAACCCATTAATGGACTTTTTGATCGTTAATCTTATTATTAGGTATCAATTACCCAAATCACTGTATCAAAAAAAAATGCCTAGAATGCTTAAATTTTTTTTTAATTAACTCTGATCACGATCTTTGCCTTCTTATGACCAATTTGATCATGTTATGGACCAATCCATGATTAGTTAGTGCTGGTCACGGGTAAGTCCACCTCATGATTAATGCTGGTCATGGGTAACTCTAACCTATGATTTGTGCACTGTTTACCTGTGAATTGTTGTATTATATAGCATAACCAAGGAAGAAGCATGAATTGTTGCATATAGCAAGTATACCCAACGAAGAAACCTTGTATTTGTTGCATCCACCAACAAAGAAGTCTTGCATTTGTTGCATCCAACGAAGTTCAGAAACTCTTGGCTAACCTCGGAGCCTATTTCTCTTTACTCGTGTAATTAGAAGATAAGATCTACCAATCTAAGTAAGATATTTATTTAAGAAAAAATATTTTCACATGATATGAAAATATAATGTATGTTAAGTGCAATATTTTTTACAAGTATTCCTTAATTTTATTTTATATTGTTATTAGACATTATAACCAAATTATTATTATTCTATTTGATTAAATATTTTATTATTATATTTGTATTTATTATTTTCATTTGTTTATTATGATGTCTATATTTTTTTAATTTTCTTATATTATGAGTATATTATTATATTTATAGTTTGCTTAGATTATACATTTATACATATATTATTATGATTGAAATTATCATGCTTGTGAGTTGGGGATTATAAAAAAAGAAAATAAAAATTTAAAATTCTTGAAAAATTTAAAAAAATAATAATATTCATTAATAATTAATTGTTATTAAGAAACATTAGTTGAAGATAGAATATAATAATTTGAAATTTTTAAAATATTTTTTAAATAATTAAAGTAGTTAAGGCTTTTAACCCAAATACATATACTCAGCTTATTATTTCTGAAAATATTGTATCGTAAAACAATTTCTCAAGATACTTAAAAATTATTATTTTTAAAATATTACACTAGTCACGAGAAAGAGAATCCTATGATACATGACTAGTAGTTTATAAATTTTATATTTTATTTTAATTTTTATGTATTTTATAAATAATTTAAAGAAATTCTTACATATAATTATGAGAAATGCTATCAGTACTCATCCAAAAGTTAAAAAATATTAAAAGTATATATTATTATTATTCTTAACTCATTAACCTCTAAAAAATATTATAATACACATAACGTTAATTAATTAATGTTTTACACTGTATATTTTATGAAAAAGTTATTTATTATCCTTCTTTATAAACTTGTTTTAGTATATTTACTGTCATAAAATTTAAATTTTAAAATTGAACTTAAATTAAATTTGTAAGTAGTTATTAATAAATAATTTAAATTAGGATATTGAAAGTAATTATAAAAATTATTTATTTATAATGAAGCATATTTAAAATTATTTCTTCTTAAAAAATTAAAAATAATTTTTTTTACTTTATTGAAAAGTTAAGAAGTGGAGAAATTCAAAAATAATTTAGATAAAAAATTCCATACAGGTGACTGAATGTAGCATGATAGGAAGTTAAATAAATGGCAAAACATAGAATTTAAGAAGGAAAGAGTAATATAAAATAATGTTTTAAGTACATAATAGTAATGTATATTTAGGTAAATATCTAAAATTGAAATAATTATAATTAGTTAATTAAGTAATAAGATTAAAATAATTATGAGTAATTATATAGTAATAGTTTATTGTAGTTATTTTTGTAATTATGATATATCTTTTAATATTAAATAAATTTAATTCCTAAAATGACTTGCAAACTTGACTATGATAGGAATTAAAATGAGTAGCAGGAAAGAAAATATTTGTATTTATGCAAGTGAAGAAATTTATGAGATAATCAGGATGATACATTTAAGTGTTATAGGATTAAAGTAATAAAAATTAAATAAGATATTACCTTGGATTGCAAACCTGGCTATGGTAAGAATCCAAAAAAGTAGTAAGGAAGAAAATATTTATATTTATACGAATGGAAAAATTTATAAACAGATCAAGACGATACATTTAAGTAGTCATAGGGTCAAAATAATAAGAATTAAATCAGATATTATCCTTGGATGCACTGAAAAATTTAGTTAGGTGAAAGTTATGGCTTGATGAAAAATAAGTCATAATTGAGTTGATATATAGGCATCCACTTTCATTGAATCCGATACAGTATAAGGCATGTCAGTTGGAAGATGATGATGACATTCAACTAATATGAGAATTAAATGCATGATTTCCTACTCAATTGTCCTGCCTAGAAGTGTATGCACACATCCCAACCGTAGAACTTGATTTAAACATAGTAAGTTAACCAATTGATGAGAGTGATCCATACACATAACCATCCACTAACTAACTTTACGACATTAATAAAGGATCATTATATTATAACCCGTATCTTGCTAGTATAAAACTAATAAATAGACGAATTGAATATAGTAAACAGTTTCACACTCTTATTGTCAATTATGCTCTAGAGCCATATTTTTCTCAACCTCACTATTGCCTACTTCAATCTCCCTTTTCTAGGAGGAAATAGAGGACATAATGAATGAATTTGAAGAGGAAAATGCATATGATGATATTCTTGAAGGATTTAATAGTGATAATGATAGTTACAATGATGATAATGGTAGAGAAGATGTTATGAATACACTTCTAATAATACCTGTAAGCTGATATATGGAATCGACTACTATCTTTTTTTTATGAATAAATATAGAAGTAGTTGTGAGTTATGATTATCCTAAAATAAGAAATGACATAAATATAAATGACAACTAAGAGTCATATGTGGGTTTACGATATATGGACAAGGAGTCATTTTGCTTTGCAATGAAGATATACTCAATTTAGACTCATCACACATTCTATGTGCATTACTTTTTGGCCAAATATGAAGAATAATGGTGCCCTCACTATGATGTACAATGCAATTAAATAGTTAGAGCATGTCATAAGTTGAGAGAAAATTACTAGCATATACCAAAATACAATAGGCCTTATACATTTGTATATGCTTGTCTTTCTTGAGATCATCCAAAATTGGATATAGATATCATTTCATCTTACATTATGGCCATTGTGATTGAAAATGTAAGTGTGTCCATTCAAAAGTTATTAAGTGAATCCAAGGTATTTTTGGGTGCTCAATATCCTATAAAAAGACGTGGAAGGGCAAACATTGAACCATTGCTCTTATATTTGAGAATTGGAAGAAATTGTATTCTATACTACCGAGGTGGTTAGGTGGTAGTACAACACTTTAATTTTGGGTCTTACTTTGAGATTGTTAGTAGAGAATACCTATCAAACAATTTTGAAATGAGTCGGTTCTATTGTTCCATTAAGTGTTTTGGACCTTCAAGCCTATGCATTGATGCGATTAATCATTTGAGACTGATAGTTTAAATAGATGACACTTTTTTGTATGGAAAGTATAAGGGGGATCTTGCTTATTGCGACGTCATAAGATAACGATAAAAAAGTTATGCCTCTTGCATTTGTTGTGGTAAAAGGAAAAACTATATGAGACATGGGCTTGGTTCTTATCAAACATTTGACAGCGTGTCCGTTAAAGACAAATAGGGTATTTACTTGATATCAGATAGACATCTTAAAATATTAGCTGTCATTGTAAACCCATATATGGGGTGGCAACCCCTTTATGCTTATCATGTATTCTTCCTTCGACACATTGTCAACAATCTAAACTTAACTTTTAGGACAATGTGGTTGAAAAAATTAGTGCATATACTTACATTAACATTATTAATTGTCATTGCCTATCATGATTATTATTTATCCAATCATCAATAATGTGTGGTATAGGTTACTAATATGAGCGACATGTTGTGGATTGCAAGTTAAATGAATTATGTCAATTACACCCAAGAGCTGCTGATTAGATTGATAATATATTAAAAAGTTAATAAAGCCATGCTGATGATGAGGAAGGTCGACGATGGGGGTACATGACTAACTAACTTGGTCGAGTGTATAAATAGCATCTTCAAAAGTGTTAAATTTTTACCCATTACTGGGTTGGTTAAAACTATATTGTATCGACTAAATATATACTTTGTTAATTGAGTAGAGACCATTGTAACATAGTTATAAATAGGAGAAGTGTTTAGTGAAGGACACCCAAAAAAAGGTTCAAAAATGCATTTGGAAAGCATTTACTTGTCATGTACATCATTTTGATCACTAGAGGTTAGCTTTTAAGGTGAAGAAGTCGTATGACCTGACTAGGAAATAGTCTGGTCGATTTTATAAGGTTAAACTGTATGATCAGACATTTGATTGTGGCAAATTTTAAGTGGAGTATTGACCTTGCCAATATGTGTTTGCTGCATGTGTGAAGGTCTCATTAGATCCATTATAGTTTGTCGATTGTGCTTTTCAATTAGAGACAATGCTAAATGCTTATAAGTGTGAGTTTCGACCAATTGGTGGTATAAAGCATTAACCAGCATTGAATGGACCTAACGCTAGTGTTGGATCCTAGCATAGATACGTGCTAATGGTTAACCACATTCCACACGAATAAGGAACAAAATGGACTAGAAAGAAAGTTCATCAAAACCTTAGAGGTGTGAATTATGCAGGTAGACCAAGCACAACTGTGCAACCTGTTAGTCCAATCAATAGAATGTGCCATGACACTCCTAACTCTAGAAAGTCAATGGATAACCTTTCTTCAAAATTAATACTATATATATCTCTGGACTATACATAGTTTATCAACATAATGGTAAACTGTTAGCTATCTTGTTTGCAATTAAACAATATCTTATGCTTGTCTTATTATATTAAATTATTTATTCTCTTGCTATGTTTTAGAAGACTTACAAGAATTTATGGTTGTGCAATTAATTGAATTCATCTAGTTTGACAAAGTTCATATTACCTGACTCTAATGGCCAGTCAGTGTCAGTGTTGTAACCTCTAGGCCCTAATGATGATTTCTTATTATACTTGCAATCCAGACACGTTTTGCAGGCCATGTGGCTAGGCCATCTAAGTTTATTCCATTAATAAAAATTACTCATTTTATATGTGCTAACTATGTTTTTAATTAGCATGTGAAGGTAGATTGAATTTTGAAGTTACGATGCATCGCCCATGAGAATCGTTTCTTTAATCCACCACTTGCAATTGTCCCTTATCTTCAATAGGAAGGCTTCTACAGCGCTTGTTAGCTTAGTCATTTTGATTTCAATGCTACTCTTGTGTGCGTACTCGTTGAATGATGACATCTTGAGATACACACTTTTTACATTACCTCAGGGGAATGCACTATTACCGTATAAGGCGTCCCCTATCTCTAGATACACTCGGATATGATTAGGTAAGGATGTGTAAAGATTTACTTAGGGTTAGACTGCTTGATGAATGTTTACAAGGCTTGACGCTTAAGTATCACTTAGCTAGCTATAAACTTTGGACACTTACCAAATGATGCAAATGATGAACAAATACAACTGCTTTACATGTGCTTACATCTTGAGACTTATAGGTAGTTACCTTATGTCTAACACTTTGAGCTATAGAGTGTTACTGATGTATCTGCCATTACTAAAAAATTTTACATATGCTGGTCAGTATAGTTAAGGATCGATAGTTTTAGCATGCTTGTATAAAGAACTGTGTACTGTCACTAAATGTGAAGAGGTTAACATTAGTGGATGTTTGCATCTATTGCATTTATGGGTATGAGATCGATTTCTCACTCTAGTACTGACGAGACCCTCATATTTTGATCTTTGGCTAGACATTTACCCCTTACTTTCATCATTGGGCTTCAAGTGTGAATCATACATATTTTCATATAACATTTCTCACAACCATTTCAAATATTGAAATAAATAATATACAATTTATATTCCACGTAGGTGGAAGAACACTAAGCTGCCTTTTTAGCTACCAGCAATGGCCTTATATTAATATAGAGTATTACTTGATCAAATGAGAACTGATAAGGTTAAAAGGCTTACTTTGTTATATTTAATGAAGTCAGTCTCACAAGTAGTGATATGCTTATTTATTCTACACTTGCTTTATACGAATTATTTGGTGCCTTTATGACATTTCCAATGTATAATAGCTTGTACCAGAGTATTGCTTAACCTCATCTGACATATGACTAGCATTAGTCCTCATCATATGCTTCCACGTTGTGGCACATTGTGTGCTTTGCCAATATGGTAGGTAGTAACTAATTTCATAAGAGCTATTCAATCTTAGTTCTTGTCATACTTTACGGATTTGGGGTAAAACATCAAAAGATTGACGGTAAGAGCATGTAATTTTCGTTACTACTTGGAATGCATGGCGCAACATATTTTCATTGACTGAGATGGAAACAGATGTTCTTCATCATGATTCGAGCTACATGAGATGGTATTGGAGACACAACAAATGATGGATTTAGTGGTGGTCCAGGATTTGTAATAACCTTTCATCTTTCACACATTTTTTCATTATTTCTTCAAATTATTATATATTAAATTATCAAAATGTACTTCTTTGTAAGCTGACATAACTGAGAGATTATGCAAGTTCAGTATCGATAATTCCCCCTTTCTTATGTACATCAATTTAAAGAGATAGTGGACCAAAAATATGGCCTCATGCTACGTATACTGGAAGAGCATTGAGACATAATAGCTTCCCAACCTGCTTATTCGGCTAATGAATTACCAAGACCACCTATTCTCGAGCCTAAGCATGATAAGAGAGGCCATGACCTCATATCTTTTAGGGATCTCATTTTGCCTAAAGAAGGGGATGATAATGAAAGTATCTCTCATGGTTATCCATTGATGACATAAGCAGATGTCCCTCCTCCTACACTTCTCCATCAGTGCAAGCTGATATAAGATGTGCAGGTCCATCAATATATACCCCTTTATTGTAATTCATTACAGGTGAAGATACTAACCCATCATACAATATGATATTACTATCACAGCACCCTGATAATGCTTCGCAATCATTGTTCTTCACCCCATTGCCATCACAATCAACTCAGCAAGTTTCCAGTTCTCTAATGGCATAATTTACTGACTTGTTTGCATTTACTAATGAGTATGCCGGTGGATCTACAGAGTAGCAACAACAAGGGTTTTTCATTCTAAAAAATCTTATTTCACCATTTCAATCCTTTTATTAAGACTTGAACCCTACACCTTCTAGGGGTTAGAATCGCCCGACTCATGCAGATAATGATGAGGTTAATGATGAAGATGAATAATATTATTCCCTAACTCAACGATCATAATGAGTAAAGCGGCATCTCAATGTGGGACTAAGAGCCATTACTTTGATGAATGAATATTTTATCATTATATTATAACATTATAACTAATTTATTTATTTAATTTGTTCATAACTTTTTTCTTCATATTTTGTTCCCTTTCACATTTCATTTATCACATTATCCAATTTTTCTCTCAATCTAAATTTTTATAAATAAATTGTATGAATTGAAAAAATATTTCATACTTATTCATTAATTTAAATCACATTATTTAATTAACTTCATTCATTATATTGTTATTTAAAATTTCTTGGAGCATTTCAAGATACCACTTATAATGTTAATTTAAAGTTATGCTTACATATAATTATGAGAAATGGTATCGATTACTCATCTTAAGGCAGAAAAATAAATAAATTATTATCCTTCATCTTAATGAAAAATATTAAAATACATGTAATTTTGATTTAATTAAGAATAAATATTTATATTTTATGTGTTTATTCTTCAATTACTTTTCTTTCCAAGGTTCTATTTGTTTTGACAGAAAATACTTTTTATAGAATAAAATTATAAAATAAAATGATAAGAGAAAATATTTTATTTGTTTATTATTAAATATGAAGAATTTGACAAAATAACTTCTTTTTTTTTCATAAAAGAAATTGCTTTCTTTTATTATTATAACTTTATGTACCATTTTTAATAATTACAGATATAGGCACCATGTTACTTCTTTTTTAATATACATCTATGACTTTTTTCTATAGAAAATATTATCTAATAAAACTAGTAGAGCTTAAATTATTTTAATTATTAATTTTTGGATGTTAAAGTCAAATACCACCTCCAATTTTAAAATAATTAAAATTTTCCCCATTTAATTTTAAAAATATAAAATTTACATATTGAATTTTACTAAACTTATTCTTAATATTTATTATCCTAATTATTTAAATATTTTATTAAATAATGTAATTTTTTTAAATTTTTACGTTAACCTTAAACATTATAATATTTTAATTTTTAATAATTTTTTATATATAATTCAACATATTATTTTTAAATATTTAATTAAAATTTTTTATACATAATTTATTCTTATTATTTATATAACATAAATATTCAACATTGATCACGGGATGAACTACTTGTGACCAGCACTAACTGATCATAGGCTGGTCCACAACATGATCAAATTGATCACGAGGTGATCCAAATCGTGATCAAAGTTAATTAAAAAAAAATATTTTAGACATTTCTGATGCAGTAATTAACCGATTTGGGTAATTGATAACTAATAATAAAGCTAACGGTCAAAAAGCCCCATTAATGCTTTTAGCCTTTGAACAAAATTAAGAACATTTATCCCATATAAAACTATTGTTTGCCGGGTCCTTAACGGGTGCTCTCGGCATTTCTCAGTAACATCTGTGTTTCCAAGTACTTTCACTAATATCACAATACTCTGTTTCATATTTCAAATAATAACTACGACGCATGGGTAGACTCGGAGTGCCAGACAAAAGTCAACGAGGGCACTTACCAAATCTATCAGGTGTCTTTACTTAATTGGACGGCGATATTCCACAACTTGCTCTCGACAATCTCAGTTAGGTACGATATGCACATCGTTTACGTTTGTGCTACGTAGAAATTAAAGGCGAATAAAGAAAAAAACAATATGGAATAAGGACTTAATTTGATTCCCTGCAAATCGAAGGGTAATAGCAAGGGAGGAAATGCAAAATCAATATTAGGGTGGACAATTTTAACTAAAAAGCCTTAAAATAAGATGATTTTCATACAATTTACAAAACTTGATAATTATTAAGTACATTTTTTTATTGTAGTGGATTAAATTTGATTCACCATAAGTGAAAATTAATTTTAATTTTACGTTGTCCCCAATTATCTCATTAAAAATAGTTAAAATTATCTTATTTTAATAATTTTTTAAACTATTCTTATTTTTTTAATAGGATAAATTACATTAATATCTTCATTTAATCTATTTATATTTATATTTTTCTTTTTTCTTTTTATAATATGTACTCAATTTCATTATCTTTCAAACATAGGAGAGCTGAATATTTGTTTGCAATACAAAAGAATGGGATCTATGCATATGAAAAGAAATTAATATATATAAAAAATAAAAGTATGAATGTAATTATGTAATCTATCCTTTTTATTGATATGTCTCGTGACAAATCCGTACTCCTCACACTGGGGGAGTTAAATTTCGATCTGTCGGAGGTCAAAATAAAATTATATTTTAAGTAATATTAAAAGCTTAACTTTAATAATTTAATTAAAATGATATTTCTAAAGAGATAAAATATTACTAATAAAAATTTAAGGTTGCAATAACATATAAATGTTCATAAAAATATATTAAAATTATTAAATATTATAATCTTATTTTGAAAATGATGTGTTAGTTTACATATGGGTAAATATAAATATTGCCACTGCCTATGAATTATAAAACAAGGAATGAATTATATGATTCCTAAAATACCTTATTATAAAAAAAATAAAAAGGAAAACAAGCTGTATAAAAATTGTGAATGGGCAAAAGGGAAATCACACTATGTTTAACTTCAAAATTTACGCCAAATATAAAAGATTGTGTGTGTTATATAATTGGAAGGTGAAGACCCCCCTTAAGCTCCCATCAATTTGGATGTGTAATTTTCATATTAGTTAATAGTGTGAATTTTTTTTTCAAAAATGTAAATTATGTTTTTTTTATTTGCATTAAAGTATCCTTCTATCCGTTTGATGTACTGTCAAGTATTAAAGATGGGACATCTTTAATTTTAAATGAATTTTTTTCGTACATAAATTCCTGATCAAATTTAAAGTATTTTACTTAAAATATCTAAATCCATTCCATCAATTTATATTGATGTCCTAAATTATATTTAAATCTATTAAACTCTCCGCATTATGGGGGGTCAATCTTAAATTATACGATTTTATCTAAAAAACATATGAACTCAATTTGAAAGCAACACTTGTCATATTTATCTATACCAACCTTTATCTATACCTACTATTGGCCATAGTAGGTGTGGGTAATGGTAGTGTGCTTGTATTGACCAATTAGGAATAAAAAATGATTTAAGGTCAAATTTACTATTCTGGCTTTGAAGGGGCGTTTTCTTTCATCATCATGAGGATTGTCTCTTTCCGACTGGAGAATAAAGACGATTATGAGAACGGAGCGAGAAGGGAGTAGACATACCAAACAGAAAACAGTAGCCATCCGCCCTCTCTTCTTTTCGCCTAAGGCTTTCATCCATGTTCGTGGGAGAGGCTGATGAGGTGGTATATTATTAAATTTAATTATATATTAAAATTATTTTTAAAATTAAATTTTATGCATTATATAATAATATATAAATAATTAAATTTAATTATATATATTAATATATTATTGCATTAATTATATATTATAACTGATTTTTTTTAATTATCAATTCTCTTCCATAAAAAAGTAGCTCTTTATTCTAAAATTTACCATTATTTTACCAAAATTTATCTCTATCATCTTCTAAAATTCTTTCACTTATAAATTTCTTTTCTAAAATAAATTAAAAAAATTCACATCAAAGAATATTTAATACAATGTCTGTTGTTTTTATATTTTATCAGACTAAATTATTTTTTTTAAATTTAATATATTATAATTATTTATTTTTATTTTATTTTAAATAAATAAAATTTTTCATAAGCTAAAAAATCTTATAATCATTTATTTTTTATTCAAATATATTTTATATCGTTAATTTAGATCTTACTCTAAAACCTCTTTGCCTGCAAATTTCTTTCCCAAAACAAAATAATTTTCTTTCTATAACAACCTTAAAAAAAATTCATATAAAAAAATATTTAACACAACGTCTGTCATTTTTATATTTCATCAAACTAACTTACTTTCGTTTTGAATTTAGCATACTATAATTGTTTAATTTTCTATCATCTTTTGAATAAATAAATTTTTTTGCATATACTAATAAACTATATTTAATATTTATTTTAAAAATCTCATAATTATTTAATTTTTATTCAAATATATTTTATATTCTTAATGAATTATTTGTATATACTCATATTATAAATTGTTATATTAATTTTGCATATTTATTTAATAATATTATAATTATAATGCTCATATGAGCATTTATTTCATATTTGCTATTATTTTATTTTAATAAAATTATTTAATTTACAATATATATATATATATTTAAATTTTATATAATAAATATATTTTAAAATATTTTACTTATAATATTATTATTTCATATTATTAATTAAATTTAATAATCATTATAATAAATCTTTCATTACGTTTTAAATTATATTGAACTTTAAATTATTAATTTCATAGTATTGCTAATATTTTTATTAGTTTACATTTCTATCATAACAAATTTAAAATTATTTCTAGATAAAATATTTGTGAAATATAAAATAATTATTTTTTGTTTGGATATATTTTATATTTTTAATAAATTATTTACATATACTCATGTTGTAAATTATTATTATATAATAAGTCATAATATATTTATTGATAAAAAAGTGACTATAATACTTTTAAACTAATTTTGAAATATGTAGGTTTAATGGGATTAAATATTTGATTTCTCAAACTTTAATTCTTTTATTAGATTATTGATTTCAGTATCTTCTATTAATTTTTTTTATAAAATAGAATATTTTTATTAAAGAAAACTTAAAGAATGAGAATAATGTACATATTTAAATATATATATATATATTTATATATCTAATTATGATTTTTAAATTATACAAATTATGTTAATTTTACAATAATTTTTTAATAATATTTATTTAAAAAATATATTATATATTAATTTTATTTATAAAAAATAATTTCGCACATCACACAAAAGCTAAGGTGGGATGCCTTTGGGGGCACAAGCAGACACTTATTCTTCAACCAATGTCTACGGGACAATGGGATAACAGACTCCTGGCATTGGCATCCCGCATTTTGAAAAGTCGGCAGTTCTTTTTTGTACTCTCAATGAACAATAAAATGCCTTAATTTCATAATACCCGCGGGGTTTGATCTAATGGAATATAGGAAAGGTATACATTTTCCCCCCCACAAGAGGATATGTGAAGTCTACGTCTGGAGTAAAATACTAAAATGGGATAACAATATATAGCGTTGTCTTGTGAATCTCCCAACGTTGTGAAGTTATTACACTTTAATTTTACACACACGTGTGCGTACATATATTTAGTAATTTCAAATATTTAATCACCTATAAAAATTGAAAATACATCAATTTAGTCTTATTTCAAATTTCAAGTTATTTAAATCAATTATGTGTATGGCTATAGATATATTATTATTTAATAAGTGTAAATTTGATTTTTTATTGATGTAAAATTTTTTATACTATTAATAAATAAAAAGATTATACCTCATTAAAAAAATAATATTAACTAAGAATTTTATTGATTGTAAAAGAATTTTAATAATTTTTTAATAAAATCATAATATATAAATGAATAATAGTATATAATTAGTTTATATTGCTAGTGGATGAAATTTAAATCCATATATAACATGATGTTGATTATATATAATTTGTAATATTAAAATTTTTCTTATTTACTAGTATTTGAGATTATTTAGTAATTAGTATGAATTTATAGTCTTTAATTTCAAAATTTGTATTTTAAAATAATTATTCCCAAAAAAATTTGTGGAGATTTGTTATCCATTATGACATGGGGATATGGAGAATTTTGTCCCCAAAAATAAAACATATAACAAGACAATATTCTGATGTTCCGAACATTAAGGCATAAGGCAAGAGATGGTTGATTAGCTCCTACTCTATCTCATTACCATCCTTACTCTTTAGATGTGATTGATCAACCTCTACTCTTAGTTGAAATTGAAGTCCCAAATTTGCATAAAAGACTTAAAAGGCCAATATGTATGTAGAAGGCTTAGGGATGTGAATGAGTTAAATATTTGCATGTTTGAGTTCAAATTTGATAATAATAAATAAGTTCAAGCACGAGATTGAACTTGTCGAGCATAAAAAATTCAAGTTTAAACTTGAACTGAACATGGACTTAGTTGGTCTTAGAGGAGAGATATATTATTTAGTCCAAATTTCTAATTGAATTTAAAGTATCCAAGTTTAAGTTTTATTCTAGATCAAGTTCAAGTTCAAACTCAAACTTGAATTATAAATGGTCCTAAATAGGCTCATATAGGTTTAAATAAGCTTAATCAAACTTAATTTTTAATTTAATATATATTATATTTATTTATACTTTATTAATACAACATTTATACATTATATTATATACATATTATATTTATATTATTTAAATACAATAAAAATAAAAAAATATTTTGTAACCTGTTTAAGTTTGCAAATAGTTCAAGCTGGGTAATAAATAACTCAAGCTTGATTTGTGCATCAATCAAGCTCAGCTCGTTTAAATTCAAACTTAAATTGAACTTTTTGAGGATCAATTTCAAACTACTCACAAGTAATTCAACTCATTTGTATCCTAAGAAAACCTTTAATGCTTTAGGCTTTAAACAAAATTAAGGACATTTTTCCCTTATAGGATTATTGTTTGATGTGTCCTTAACCAATGCCCTTAGTATTGCTCAAGTACCTTTTACTTAAATTGAAAACATATTTTTTTTAAAATATATATTTATTTCTACTTAATTTGCTCTCTATTATTTTACAAATTTTATTTAAAGATGTAAAATTTAGAGAAAACACATGGAAAAATTTTCTACCTTATTATTTTTTATAAGAGATACATCTATATATACATGTGAAAATGGGCCTTAAGTTAGCTACTCTAGAAAACCTAGATACAACAACTAGATAATATACATAATAATCCAACACTTTTTCTTAAGTTGGAATATATAAATTATATTCACTAAGCTTATTACAAATGAATCTAATGTGAAGAACTCTAAGAAACCTAGTAAGAATGTTAGCTAGTTGGTCATTTAGGAAAATATGACAAGTAACAATACAACTTATAACACCTTTTCTCGATGAAATGGTAATTAGTTTTTATATGTTTGGTTCTTGCAATCTGAAGCATAACATGATTGTTACATATTAATTACATTTGAGAAACCTCTGTAAACTTAAGCTTTTAAATAATCTATTTCCTCTATATAAGATCACACTTTGCCAAAGACTTAGAATCATACTTAACTTCAAAATTTGATTTGACTACAACTTCTTACTTTTTACTCTTCCAAGATATAGGATTGCTTCCAAAGAAAATACAATAACCTGAAAGTGAAACGTTTGTTAGATGGAGAACTTACTTATTCAACATTAGAATATCCAATTACTTGGGCATGACTTTTGTTCTTATATAACAATCCTTGACCATAGGAACCTTTAATATACCTTAGAATTCAAGTAACTGCATCCTAATAAGTATTACATCGAAATCGAAGGAATTGACTAATAACACTGATGGAAAAAGAAATGTCTAGCCAAGTAATGGTAAGAAAATTTAGCTTACCAACCAATCTTTGGTATCTTCTAGATCAATTAGGGGCTCTCACTATCATTGAAAAAGTTTTATATTAGGATTCATAAAAGAAACTATTAGCTTGTAATCTAGCATGACAATTTCTTTCAACATGTCTAAAGCATATTTTCTTTGAGAAATGATAATACTAAAATTGCATTGTGCAACTTCAATGCCCAGGATGTATTTCAAAAGTCTCAAATCTTTAATTTGAAAATGATTAAACAAATATTTCTTCAATTGTCTATTTGCATCCTGATCACTCCTAATAATGATTATATTTAACATTGATAACTAGGTATTTACATTGCCCTGGAGATATATGTTTGTAGAAAGCAAAATGATCAAACTTATACTAAATCATACCAAACTCTTAGATAACAATATTGAAACATCCAAACAATATAGTAAGCAATAAAGTTTGCAAACCATACTATATTTCTCTTGAGAAACAAAGTTAAGTGGTTGCTCCATATATATTTCCTTTAGCTCACCATGAATAAAGGCATTCTTAATGTCCAACTAATGAAATGACTAACTATGCATGGTAGCTATAGATAAAAATAAATAAACATAAGATATCTTAGCCATAGGAGAAAAAGTATTACCATAGTCCAATCTATAAACTAGTGTGTATCCCTTAACAACAAAATGGGCTTGAAGAACCTATCTATTAAAACTAACTTTAATAGTATAAATCAATGACAACCAGCAATAGATTTATATAGGGATAATAGAACTAGATCCCAAGTTTCATTAGTATATGAGATAATTAACTTATTAATTGTAACCTATCACCATCTTATATTTAAATATGCCTTAATAGTAGTATTAAGAATAGAAGCAAAGGATAATGATAAGAGAAGGGCATAATAAGATGAAGATAAATGATAATAACTTAGAAAGTTATAAATAGGATGAAGCTTATGAGTAGAATATGTATCTTTTCTAATGGTAATGGGAAACTAAGCATTATAAAGTAGACCTATGGTAGGTGGAAATGCTATAGAAAGAGGTGAATTAACATAAGTCTTTGGAACAATAGTAGTATCTATAATAGTGGTAGGATCAATAAGTTAATGGTAGAGAAGGCTTACAATATACCTGTAATGGTAAAAGGATGAGGTAAACTTAGATACAATTGAAAGATAAAAAATAGGTGGATTATAAGGAATAGGTAACACCAGATAAAGAGTGATGCTAGATAGGTGTGGAGTAGAAGGGAAAGGATTCAAAAGAAATTATTATTTAGTAACAAATATTACTATTGGTTTCCTAAAGAATAGCATTTGTAACATATCTTATTGTAGGAATAACCAAGGAAGATGCATTTAATGCACCAAGTAGAGAATTTATCCTAACCAAGAGTTATATTATGAATAAAATCATGTGCCACAAAAAATATAAGGAGAGAAAACATACAATGCCTAGTTAGGAAACAATATAGACTAAGGGACCTTGTGTTAAAGAGCAAAAGAAGGCATCCTATAAAAAAGATAACAAGCAGTGATCACAAAATCACCTTAAAAACGTAAAGAAATATTTTGATGTAAAAGAAGGGTGTGAGTGATTTTAATCAAATGTTTATTTTTAAATTTAGTAACCCTATTTTGTTAGGGTATGTAAGTACAAGAAAGTTGATATAAAATTCACTAAAAAGATAACAAATTTATAAAAGTTATAAAAAATAATCAAAAGCATAGTTGTTGCATAACGTGTGAATATATGTATTAGATAGGGTTTTGATTTTAGTATAAAGAAATTCAAACATGGAAAATAACATAGAATAATTTTTCATTAAATATAACTAAATGCAATGTGAATAAGTATCAATGAAAGTTGCAATGTATTGAAAACCAAAAACAAACATAACATGACTAGGACCTTAAATATTATAATAAACTAAAACAAATGAGAACATAATCTAATTATTGACTCTCTTAAGAAATGAAGTTCAAGGCTATTTACCAAGTTGATAAAACTTAATTAAAAGATGACAAAGCAAAAACACCAAAAACCATTTTTTGAAACTTAGACAAATTAGGATGGCCTAAATGATTATGAAAAGGAGTGAAAGACTCAACAATAGTGCATGCCATATAAGAAGTGGGAAGGTTGAGGTGATAGGACCCTTATAACTCACATCTAGTGCTAATCATTTATCTTATACCTTGGTATTTGATAAGAATGAAATTAGAATTAAGGGTGATAGAATAATTTAGTACACAAATAAGTTTGCTAACAGATATAAGATTATGAGGAAAGTGATGAATATAAAGGATAGAGTGTAAAATAATAAAAGGTAAAGAGGAGAATTTATGAAAATGAGATAATAAAATAAGGTTACTAGGGATCTGGTTAGAAGCATCTAAATTAAGAATCTATGGTCACAGAAAAGAAGACAAAGTAAAATCAGTAACAAAATTACTAGTGTAAGGAATAGAAACAATAATAAGAAGGATTGCTTTAATGGTTTATACTTAAGATAATTATCAGAATTAAGACCAGTAAATAGTACATAGTCTTGTGGTTCTTTATTGGATTGAGAATTATCAACATGAGTAATATTAACATAAGGAGGTTGGCCATGGAGATTATAATAATTTTCTTTAGTATGGCCCCATCTATGACGATAGGTATGCTTGGGATGAGCCTCTTAATTTCCTTAATTGTCACCTCTTTATTCTTCTTTAGAACTATCTTAAACCTATTAAATTAAGGTAGAGTTATCAATAATGTATGGCCTTAGCACTATAAGCATAAAAATAACATAGAAAAAATGTGAGAAAACTTCTTTCAATGTAAAGACTATAAGACTAACAAGAATTTAATGCCAAACAAAAGTAAGGTTAGAACTCATAGCAATAAAAGTGCAAACAATGGAGAATTTATCTCGTTATGTTAGACCTTTGGTGGCAGTTTTGCCAACAAGTAATATGGTATTGAATTTAGCCTTAATAAAAGATACCTGATTAATAAAATCTTTGTTATTTTAAATTAATAAGCTTAACTACAATTGAGTATAGACATTGAATGTCATTATTATAGAGATCTTTAACCTGTTTCTATAAATCATAACAAGTCTTAAAGTTAGTATAAATAGAATGAAAAGAATGATCAATGGACTACCCCAATAGGACATATAATAGTGCATTAGCTTTCTCCTAAGCATCTTTGTTGATTTTCACATTAGTAAATCTAGTGGTAAGCTAATCTTTCAAACCTTAACTAGGTACTATTTTTCAATAGCTTTTAACTAGGAAATATAATAAGAAGAACCTAATAATTTCTTAATTGCATTTGTTAAGGAAGAAGTAAAAATGCTAAAAAAAGAGCTAAATTTCTTAAAAGAATGCTTACTTAACATGATTGAATTGAAGGAAGCTTAAAGAGATGATCAATGTAAAAAAAAGGTTAAAATAGAACAATTGGAAGGTAAGACTAGATTTAAAAGAATGAGATGAACATGAAAGAAGGAGACCAAAATTGTGCAAAAAAATGATAGCAGTGCTTAAAGATAGGACTAGGGGCAGTGTTGTGGGATCTAAATAACTAGTTCTATCCAAACCAAATCATGCTAGCAATATGAGAACACACATTGTGGAGGGACAAATATGGATAAAAAATGCACAGAGTAATAATTGGTAGGGATCATGTGCAGAGATATATGAAACAATGGATGAGAGTGATACTTTGGTAGATGTTTGATAAGAGGATTCAAACATTATGGTGGTAGTAGTTTAGTGACTTGATTTTTAGGAATATGGAAACTAGAAAGTACAATAAGTAGTGAGGGCTACAACAAAATAGTGACAATGTAAGAAAATAAATTTCTATAGTGATTGAGAATTAGGGTTTCTACAAACTAACTTTTAATACCATATGAAGTTTAAAGTGAACATATGAAAAAATTTCTATCTTATTATTACAATCAAAGATATAGAAATTATACATTTATATAAACATGTGACAATGAGCCTTAAGTCAATTGCTCTTGAAAGCCTAAACACAACAACTAGGCTATTTACACTACAATCCAATAAAAGAAAATTACATGAAATTTTAAGAATATTATGTTTCCAACTTAATTAAATATTCTTTAACTAATGCCTTATTGCATTATTTCATACTTCAAACAGTGACTATGATTATGGTAGACTCAATTAGAAGTTAATGGGGCATTTGCATCCATTGATTTCTATCATTAATATTTTTTTTTGTAAATTTAATTTGATTTTATCAAAATTTGAGCAAAACTATGAGGAAAAACCAGTTAATAAGTTTTCAAAAATTTACATTTTAACTTTGATAACTCATTCCTTTAATAAATTATTGAAATAATGTTAAAATATCATAATAGATTAAGAAAAAAAATATATAAGGTAGAATACACAAAATCCTCCTAGATAATAATTTTTTGATATGTGATTTATCCCTATATTATTATAATGAAACTATCACATGCCTTTATTTAATCAATGGTGGAAAGATGTCTCTTTTATTATCTTTTTTTTTTATATCTAAGTAAAATTTGCACACGAAAATTTTTTCCCTTGAGACTCATTCTTCTTCAATCATACTTTAGGCATTTTACATTTCATTTTATCCATGTGTAAAATTTATGTATCATTTTACTAATTCATAGAATTTATAAGAATTCTATTGGTTAAATTTAGAAGTTAGATTATTGAAAAGTGTCCTAAGAGGACGTGATTTATTATTGCAATTCATCTATAGTGATGATTCTTATTTTTGTTATATAGTTCATATGAATTATGATTCTTATTTTTAGGATTTATTGAAATTTCACATTATCTTTAAAAGTAATCACTTGTAACCTTTTTAATATGATTGAACATAAAGCAAAATGAATAATTTTCTAAATAATCAAATCAAGGATTTCCCTTTTACACACCAAACTAATTTAGGTGTATTGTTGATTCCATCAATTAAAACACTTAGTTTGAAAATTGATTGTGAAATTCTATTATAGAGCCATTAAATTGTTATTTAAATTTAAAGATAAGGATCTTCAACTTGTCACATAATAATAGATGTGTAAGGACCAATAAGGGGACATGTGCTTCAATACAAGAAAAGCAATCAATCCAACAATAAATAATGCTTTAGTCATTGAATATGTTTCTTTGAGATGAATAATATAGTATTAGATTTTATCTAAGCATTTTACAAAGGAAAAAAATGTAAAATATCTCTTTAAACTTTGGGATAGTTGGATTTTACACTTTTCAACTTTAGAAACTTAAAAATTATCCCTTAAGCTTTACAAAACTTAGAATTAATACCTATCATTTAATTAATG
Source organism: Sindora glabra (assembly GCA_020226215.1). Classification (NCBI taxonomy): domain Eukaryota; kingdom Viridiplantae; phylum Streptophyta; class Magnoliopsida; order Fabales; family Fabaceae; genus Sindora; species Sindora glabra. The sequence goes on from CM035228.1 coordinate 65,808,970, forward strand.
AATCATTTTATTAAATTATGTAATTTTTCACTAAGTTTTTAAGAAAGAATTTTAATGTTATAGTATGTTAATATTTTTTGCCATTTTCTCACACATAATTTCCATATTATATAATTAATGAAAATCAAATTATATACACACACACACATATATATATAATTTTAATTAAATACTCCTAAATATGTTGCAAAAATTATATGTTAAAAAATAACAAGATAAACTAACATTCTATAATATTGTGATTCTTGTTTTAAAATTTTATGAAAATTGATATAATTTGTTAAAATGGATAATTAAGTGGATGATAAGTGTCAATTCCAAGCTTTGTAAAGTGTAAAGGCTAATTTTCAAGTATTGAAATTTAAAGGAAGGAAAATCCTATAACCCTAAAGGTGGAGGATGTGTTTTGCATTTTCCTTTTTTTTAATTAACATTTAATATAGAAAAATAAATTAACACAACAATTTTAAAAATCTATTCATGATTGATATTTGATAGAAGGAAAATTTTAAATACTTTTCCAAAATTAGGGCACTAATTTTGTTTGATATTGGAACGAAATTATTATCTATGAAAAGTGCATCATTACAAGAAAAAAACTAAAATTGCAACATAAATTTGAGATGGAGTATTTTTGTCTTAATTAATGACCAAATGAAAATGTTAGCAATTTATTTTAAAAAAATTGAAAGTTGTGATAAAATATTTTTGTAAATGAATTTAATCTCAAATTGAAAAAAAATTAAATTTTAATTTTTATCATAAATTCCATCCTAAAATATTTGATAAATAATCAAAATTCTGTTGCAAAAACTGTTACAATGAGCATTTTTTAATAGAATTCCTAAACTCAAGTTAGAAGGTTATTTTTACATTTTTGGAATGGAACTTCCATCTTCATTTTGCATTTTTTTTGTGTTGCATGTGGCTCTCAATAGCATATTAGATAGAAAGTTAATAGAAAACGGTTCTTTATATCATTAATCTGTAAAATATTTTTTATATTATTTCTTCCTATTTTATATCTTTTATTGTATTGCATATGCTTAATTTTTTGAAATTAGCCTTGTTATGTGATTGGGTATTAGTTTTCCAATATTTTAAAATTATTTAATTAATATTGAATTTTTATATTGTTTTAGGTTTTTAGCTATAATTTAAGTTTTAGATGTGAAAATTAAATGATCTTTACATCATTAGAAAGTTTAGGAGAATATATAAAGCTTTCATATTTTGGCTAAAGTCTAATTGATATGTTTGGAATGTTGAAAATGATTGTGAAATTAATGCTCTATTTTTACCTAAGATAAATCAATCTAAATTTTTGGATCATATTTAAAGTTATTCTAGTGTCCAATTAAGGTAAAACTAATGCTCAAAGTTGCCTAAAACTCGGCCCAATAATTTCAATGTATGAATTTTAGTGAAACTACATAGTTTTAGGGGTTTCATATCATTTAGAAGTTAATCTTATGAGATTTTACTGCAATAACTCTTGTAGTGTATCATTTTCAAAATTAGGTTCTATGCTTCTAAAATTTGCAAAGCCTTGATTTTTGTAATCTTAGGAGGTATATTAACTTAATCTATTAAGTTTAAGATTTATGCCTCTAAAGGCAAGAAATCATAATTTTAAATAATTTTCCTCTCTTTTCCAAGTTTCTTTTTTTTTTTCATCTATAAAAGGCTAATTTTTGGATTGATTCAAGAAATTTGATGTTCATATCAGTTTGGATTATGAGATTTTATGCTATGATGTTAATTTTTGTTAATTAATTATTCTCTTTTTCTAATTCTTTTATTTAATTTTCTAGAATTATATGAATTGAATACTAATTTAGTATAATATGTATTCATTTATGTGATCTATGATATCTAATTAGTTCTATGTTGAATTTTGGTTAGTTAATAATCATTTTTCTTGTGAAAATAGACGATTAAATGATTAAATTAGAGATTTTTAGTTTAATCTTTCAAAATTTTATATTCCAATTAGTTTTGATTTAACTTTATGAATTATAGTAGTTAATTAATTTTGCTAATCTAAATTGATCAAATTCTAGATGATTATCTATCATAGAATTTATAAATCATTTTTTAGGTTTTGGATGATTTTAAGTTGAAAAATAATTACAATTGTCAAATATATAGTGATTTATGATAGATTTATCAAAAAGTTCTCAATTTCTATGGATTAATTATGTTTCTCTGCTGTTTTTGTGTGTTAATTTTGAATTCTATTTTTAATATTGCATTCTATTTAATTTTGAATCAAACCCCCAATTTAGTTTTGCTTGCATTTTTTGCATCTTGTTTGTATATTGTTTGTTTAATTGATTAATTCTATTTCCATTTACTTGTTTTATTTTTTAATATAAAAGGCTTAAATAATTTTATAATTATAGTTAGTAATTGAATATGAAAGAATGTATTAAGTGGATCAAAACTAATAATTTCTATTTTTGATTGGCTTCAACAATTGTTAATCATTGATTAAGCAAAAGCAAGTGATAAGTATATTTTAATAATTTAAGGAGTATCAATAATTAAAAAAAGTTCAGGAAGGTTTTGTGTAATTTATTCAATTTTATATAAGCATTGTTATTGCCTAGTTATTTATTTAGAAAAAATAATACATATTTTTACAAATATGTATATATCAATATGCTTTTAAAGTTTGAAGTGACATTCATAATATAAACATATTTTTGTTATAATAAATTTACTAGCATGAGAATTTAATATTTGGTGATTTCATTTAGAATCTACTAAGAATTTATTGTGAATATCTTATATATTACTATACAATAAAGTTATCCATATAAAAATTTGTTTTGATACTGTAATAAAGAAATAAATGTTTTTTCATTTTTTTGCTAATGAAAATGAAATTTTATTAGATTGAAATGTGAGCAATATCATAAAGAACGACATCCTTAATTTAGGAAGGAGGAAGGGAAGGAACTTAGGATAAGCTCCCTGATGCATCCCTGATAACTTTAAAAATTCAATAAGTTGCCTTAGGAGTTGCTTTATTACAAGATATGGGACATTAAGATAAAATCACATTGGATACATTATTCAAAAGATTAAAAATAGACTTAAAAATAGTTTGATCCTTGCAAGGGCACACTAAAACACCAAGTGAAGCTTTTATAGTAATTTTAGAATCACTTTCTACTTACACTTAATGATACCAAAAATTATTTGCCATTAAAATACCTTTATGTATAGAAACTAATTCCATATTCAAAAAATATAAGGTCTCAAAAATATCATACCACATTCCAATAATTTGACCATCATAATTTCAAGCTATTATTGCCATAGAAGATTTCTTACTTAACTATGTAATATCAACATTAATTTTAATAACTTCATAATTAAGTGGGACCCACACTTTAGTCAACCTTCTAGAACCTAAAGTAGTTTGTTGATCTTTTTGTAAAAGCTTATGGACCATTTTATTCTTTGCTTGCACATTGCTTAGCACCAATCCAAATAAGCATTCTAGATTAACTGGTTCATCATTGTGTAGCATATGGTTTTTTTCCTCTTAAACATGGCATAACATTGTAATGGTGAAGGTAGCAATCTCATGGTGGGAATCTAGGTTAAGATTAAGGATTAAATGGTCATCTTTTATGATTATTGCCCAAGGAGCTTCCATCGTTGAAATAAAGTGTAACAAAGAAATGTTTTTTCATCAAAACATAAACCAAACAAATCTTGTGATTTTAAAATGTTCCACTAAATGAAGTTTGATTTCAAGCTTTATCAAGCATAAAAGGCACAAAAAAGTACTAACATTCATTAATTAGGACAGTCGAACTCTTATAGGTAAAACCTCATTCCTTATCATTTAACAAATTGATTGAAAATAAGGGTGGAGATTTAAATTCCATTGATGATTCTATATTGTTAAGTAGAATTTTAGCCTATAATTGATTTATATACTAATTTGGTTAAAAGGATTCTTAAGTTATTTAAGGTCTAAATAATTTTGTCCCTTGATGATTGTATAATTGCTAATCTCAATATTATACCAATAGTATTTAAGGGAAGTTGATGAAATTAATAAATGATCTTGAGTTGGATTTCAAACAACAAAAACAGAAAAGATGAAGGATGGGTGCTACAATCACATATTGATAAGTCAAAGGAACGATCGCCACAAGAAGGGTTTCTTGATAAGATCAAAGATAATCGGCTCATTCAAGAACCTAAGACTCATAAGCTCTCAATCTCAAATTATATTCAAAACTAAATAAAAATCTGTTTACAAGGGCTTATATATGACTAGCTCCCATAAGCCATCATATGCAAACCCTAATGGGCTTTTTACACTAACAAGTCTAATTCTAATTGACCCAAATAAAATAACAAGTCTTCATGCCAAAATAAATCTAAAAAAAAGTCTCAACCTATATAGCCTATTTATTATAAAAATACTAAACTAACTAAATGCTAATGGATTTATTGGAGCTTATGTTTTCCAAATATACACAATTGACCATCTTGGACTCTTCTAACTCCAAATTGAACCTACTTTCAAATAGGGCAGTAACTATTTTCTCTAGGTCCCCCTTTATCCTCTTTGCCTTTGCCCTCATCATTAGTCCTTGAAACCCTTCCAATGCCTTCAAGTCTTTGTCTTCAATGGGCCTTCTTAGATTCTCATCAACCCCTCCTTCTTTAAGAGAATTTGTCCTCAAATTTGACTCTTCATCATCTACATCAAAGAGAGATAAATCAGAAATATTAAAAGTAGCACTTACACCATATTCACTTGGTAAGTCCATTTTGTATGCATTATCCCCAATTCTCTTTAAGACTTGGAATGTCCATCCCTTCTTGGTTGAAGCTTTGACTTCCTTTGCACGGAAAATCTTTCCTTGTGCATATATACCCAAACCCAATCTCCGGGTTCAAATACCACTTTCTTTCTTCCTTTGTTAGCATATTTTGTTTGCTGCTCTACTTTCTTTTCAATTTCAGCCTTCATCTTTTCATTCAACTTCTTAACAAATTCAGTTTTGGCATTACCATTCTTATGCACACTAAAGATAAAACGTTAGACAATGGTAACAAATCGAGTGGGGTGAAGGGATTAAATCCATAAATAACCTCAAATGGTGAATGCATGGTAGTTGAACAAAATGACTTATTATATGCAAATTCAATGTGAGGAAAACATTCTTCCCATGATTTGAGATTCTTCCTTACCATAACCCTAAGAAGAGTAGTTAAGGTATGGTTTACTACCTCTATTTATCCATCTGTTTGTGGGTGACATATGGTAGAAAATAGAAGTTTGGTTCCAAACTTTTGCTATAGTGTCCTCCAGAAGTGACTCAAAAACTTAGAGTCTCTATCCTGAAACTATACTTCTTGGCAAGCCATGTAACCTCACAATCTCTTTGAAGTACAAGTCCGTAACATGTGTAGCATCATCTACTTTCCTATATAAAACAAAATGAGCCATTTTTGAGAAGCGATCCACAACCACAAATATGGAGTCCTTACCATTCTTTGTCCTTGGCAAACCTACAATGAAATCTATAGAAACATCAGTCCAAGGGTAATTCGGAATAGGTAATGGAGTATAAAGGCCATAGGGTTATACCTTGGATTTAGCCCTCTTGCACACAATATACTTTTTACAGAATTAATAAACACTATATTTCATTTTAGGTCAAAAGAAGTGTTCTTGCAAAATTATTAAGGTTTTAGGTTCACCAAAGTGCCCCATCAAACCACCCTCATGGGCTTCTTTCATAAGTAAGTCATGAATTGAGCATTTAGGCACACATAATTTATCCCCTTTACCCTTCATGCTTATAAAACCCATTATGAGCCTCTTTTTCACAAACACGTATAATCTAGCAAAATCAGCATCATGCACATAAAGTTCCTTTACATGTTCAAATCCAAGCAATTTTGCATCAAGTATAGAAAGTAAAGTATAACGCCTAGATAAAGCATCAGCCACTACATTCATTTTACCTTGTTTATGCTTAATAACATAAGGAAATTATTCTAGGAACTCTACCCACTTAGCATGCCTTTTATTTAATTTCCTTTGACCTTTGAGATATTTCAATGATTCATGGTCACTATAGATCACAAACTCTTTAGGTAAAAGATAATGTTGCCATGTTTAAAGTGCCCTAATTAAAGCATAAGGTTCTTTATCATAAGTAGGATACTTCAAATATGCTCCATTAAGCTTTTCACTAAAGTAAGTAATGGGGTGCCCTTCTTGTATTAAAACAACCCTTATCCCTACATTAGATGCATCAGTACTCCAATTCAAATGATTTAGCAAAATTAGGAAGTGCAAGTATAGGTGTATGCATAAGCTTACCCTTCAATGTATCAAAGGCTTCTTGTTGTTCCTTTTCCCATTTAAAACCTATATTTTTCTTGACAACTTCATTTAAGGGTGTAGCAATGGTACTAAAATCTCTCACAAAACGCCTATAAAAGCTTGCTAACCCATGGAAGCTTCTTACTTCACTCACGGTCCTAGGGATTGGCCAATCTTTTATTGCTTTAACCTTTTCCTCATCCATATGCACACTTTTGGAATTAACCATAAAGCCAAGAAAAACTACATGATCTTTACAAAACGTACATTTTTCAATATTTACATACAACTTTTCATGCCTCAAGACTTCTAACACACACTTCAAATGTAACACATGCTCATCAAAAGATTTGTTGTAAACTAAGATATCATCAAAGTAAACAACAACAAATTTGCCTAAGAAGTTTCTAAGCACATGATTCATTAAATGCATGAAGGTACTAGATGCATTAGTCAACCTAAATGGCATAACCAACCATTCATACAATCCATATTTAATCTTAAAGGCTGTTTTCCATTCATCCCCCTCCCTTATTCTTGTTTGGTGATATCCATTCTTAAGATCAATCTTAGAAAAGTAACAAGCACTAAACAATTCATCAAGTAAATCATCCAAACGGGGTATGAGGTGTTTATACCTTACAATGATGTTGTTGATGGCACGGCAATTAGTGCAATCCTCCAGCTTCCATCTTTCTTGGGTATTAGGATGACTGGTACAGTACAAGGGCTTAAGCTTTCCTTCACCCATCCTTTCTCTAGTAATCCTTTTACTTGTTTCTAGATCTTTTAAGTTGCTTGAGGATTGCTTCTATATACAGGCCGGTTAGGCAATATTACTCCCTAGAATCAAGTCAATTTGATGTTCTATCCCTCTAATTAGAGGTAGGCTATGAGGCACTTCCTTAGGGAAGACATTTTCAAATTCCTGCAAAAGAGAAAAACATCACTAAGCAAAGCATTATCAGCAAAAGGATCAATCAATTCATCATGAGGACTTTCTTTACACAAAAATAGATATATAAGTCGAGAGGCCAACAAAGCTTTCCTCACTTCCTATTCTTTCACAAATAAATTTTATCTCCTTTCACACTAACTTTTCTCTTCACTCTCATCTTTCTCACTTGTAAGTGTCCTCACTTTTTCCCCTTTCTTTTTAAGTTTGCCCCTAAACTTACTCTTTTTTTTTCAGTTTTTCTCTCATCTTTTCTCTTTTACTCTCTTTTCAACCTTATAGTTGTTTGATCCTCACACACTTGACTAGGAGTCATGGGTACTAAAGTAATTTTGCATCCTTTATGTACAAATGTGAACTTGTTAGAATGACCATCATGAATAGCTTTCTTGTCAAACTGCTAAGGTCTTCCTAAGAGGATATGACTTGCTTCCATAGGCACTACATCACATAATACTTCATATTCATACTTGCTAATAGAAAAAGTAATCAAAACCTACCTATCAACAACTAACTCCCTTTTATCACTCAACCATTATAGCTTATAGGGCTTGGGATGAGGAGTAGTAGAAAGACACAATTTTTCAATAAGCCTAACACTAGTTACATTAATACAACTACCACCATCAATAATAAGAGAACAAATCTTACTAAGTACTAAGCATCTTGAATGAAAGATATTTTCTCTTTGTGTAGTGTCATCCTCCTTAGCTAAGCTACCCAAGAAACACCTCACCATAAGTAAGTCTCCCTCATGGCAAAATGCTTTATACTCACTATCTTCTTCACTTAAAGCATGTGATGATGGAGATGAACTTGCACTTGAGATCTCACCATTCTCCCTCAAAATTATGGTCTTCTTATTTGGACATTGGGATGCAATGTGGCCTTTTCCAAGGCATTTGAAGCATTTGATTTCCCTATGCCGAGAAGTAGAGGAAGCAGAAGCATTAATAGAATTAAAAGAAGTTTTAGATGAGGGTTTACCACCTTGGATAGCCGCATCCTTAGTTGAAGTTCCTTCCTTATTCACTCCTTCCTTCCATCCTTTTGAGTTGTAGGAAGAGGTGCCTTTCTTCAAAGTCCATTTTCTTTTAAGTTACGCTTCTACTTTGATAGCTTAGTGAACTAAATTTTCAAGTTCTACATAAGGTTGCAGTTCTACTATGTCACGGATATCATGGTTTAACCCATTCAAGAAATGGGCCATTGTTACTTCTCTTTCTTTAATTACATTGGCTCTTATCATTGCAACTTCCATTTCTTTGTAATAATCATCAACACTTTTTCCACCTTGCCTCAAACCTTGAAGCTTTGTATGAAGCTCTTTATTGTAGTATGTAGGAACAAATCTCTTGCATATTAGGTTCTTCATTTTAATCCATGTGACTACGGGTTCCTCATCATATCTCCTTCGCTCTCTTTGAATTTGATCCCACCACACCAAGGCATAGTCATGGAACTCTAGGGAAGCTACCTTCACTTTCTTTTCCTCACTATAGTCATGGCATGAGAATACTTGCTTTATCTTCAACTCCCACTCTAAGTATGCTTCAACATTATTCCTTCCATGAAAACTAGGAATCTTTATTTTAACTTCACCAATCATCTCATTTTCTCTCACTCTTCCATCTCCTTCTCTCTTCTTCCTATCATTCCTCCTCTCTCTATCATCTCTCCTATCTTTCCTCCTATCATACCTCCTCTCTTTATCATCCCTCCTATCTCTTCTTCTTTCTCTTGAAGAACTACTAGAATTTTCATGGGCATGTGGAGAACGGTCACTTGCTTGCCTTCTTGCATTATTTGCCATCGTTTCTTGAATATTCCTTATGGTTTCATTTTGCCTCTCAAACATTCTTTAAAATCTTTGTGGAAGTCCTTCAATTTGTCTTCTAACAGCCAAGGACTTAGGTGAGGGAGGAGTGCTTTCACTACTTGACCACCTTCATGAGGCATGTCTGTAAAATAAAAAGATTAATGTAATAAAAGGTCTTCTCCACTCGCTAAGTGTTTCACTCAATAGATGTTCACTCGTGTTTCACTTAAAATTAGCTTTTGTATAAGGATTTCTCTCTTGCCTTTTTTCCTTCAAGTGTTCTCAAAATTTCCTAAGAAAATTAACCTCCAATCCACAAAATCAACCACAACCAAGTGACAATCAATCAGCAAGACACAAGTGAAGCTAACAAAAGAAAACTTTAAGACAAAACTAAGGAAGTTAACAAACACAATCAAGCAAAACTAAACAAGAAATAAGCACACTGAGGAAAACAGAATGCAAACAAGACAAGAATGGAGAAATTAGAAAAGATTATGTAATGTTAAATAATAGTTAAGTTGTTTCCAAAATTTTTTGGTATGGAATAAATTAGAAACTAAGCAAAAGTAAGCTGAAAATTATAAAAAAGTGGCATCCAAGAAGCATTTTTATGTGCTGTAAATTTTTTTTATTTTTCATTTTTTTTACTATAGACTTTTTTTTTTGCTGTACAATAGTTGTACCCTTTTTTTTTCAAATTGAATCACACAATTTTCAATTTGCTACTAATGATAAACTTGCAAGAACAAGCAAAAATATAAGAATGTTCATTTTTGAGATAACACAAATTCAATCCAATTGAACTAGAATTTTGGAAAGAAATAATAAATAAGGAATTAGAATTGATTGTATTCACAATTCCCCTCAAATCAAGCTATTATTTAATACCAAGCACTAAACTAATTGAATTTCACAAGATTGAACGGATTCAGAATTAAGAACATGTGATGAACACGAAAAATACAAATGTAGAAAATTAACAATTGGCTATGAATTTAGCTATTTTAATCACCAAGAAATAAGAATCTAGCAATAAACACAAGTGATGCAACAAGATTTAAGGAAGATTGTACCAAGAAATGATGAAATCCTAGTTTGCGTGAACAGTGTGATGCATGAATAGTGCCATGAAAAATCTAAAACTGGATGAATAGTACTGTGAGAAATCGTGAACAGTGCGCGCGATGAAGGATGAAACAGTAACGATGAATAGTGTGCGATGAACGGTACTCTTTAAATCCAACTCCAACTAAAGCTCATGATACCAATTGATGAAATTAATAAACTATCTTAAGTTGGATTTTAAACAACAAAAACATAAAAGATGGAGGATGGGCATCATAATCACAGATTGATAAGTCAAAGGAAGGATCGCCACAAGAGGGGGCCTCTTAATAAGATCAAAGATAATCGGCTCACTTAAGAATCTAAGAGTCACAAGCTCTCAATCTCAAATTGTATTCAAAATTGAATAAAAATCTATTTACAAAAGCTTATATATGACCAGCTCCCATAAGCCATCATGTGCAAGCCCTAATGGGCCTTTTACATTAACAAGCTCAATTCTAATTAACTCAAATAAAATAACAAGTCTTCATACTAAAATAAATCTAAAAATAAGTCTCGGCTTGTATGGCCCATTTATTACAAAAATATTAAACTAACTAAATGCTAATGGATTAATTGGAGCTCATGTCTTCCAAATATATGCAATTGACCATCTTAGACTCTTCTAACTTTAAATTGGGCCTACTTTTAAATAGGGCAGCAACTATCTTCTCTAGGTTTCCTTTATCCTCTTTGCCTTTGCCCTTATCATTGGTCCTTGAAACCTTTCCAATGCCTTCAAGTCTTTGTCTTCAATGGGCCTTCTTAGATTCTCATCAGAAGTAAATACTTAATTAATTACTTGTTCTAACTTAATAGCCTTTCAATCACCAACTCAACAATAGTAGCATTCTTTGCTAGAGTTATTCCTTTCTTTAATTTAAGAATGAATTCCACTAAGTTTGGTACCCATGATCTTTCTTGATTCTAATAGCTTTTCCATCCCTAACCAAGAAACCATGGTTCATTAGAATAAAATCCTTCTGGCCTATTATCCCTTTCTAGGCTCATAATTTTATATTGATCCATAATATGAGTCTTACCTTAATATTTTCCTTAAATACATCAAACAAACAACACATTAGATAGGTAAGGACTTTCCAGAATAATTTTGCTAAAAGGGAAACATTAATATGATGAAATAGCTTAATACCTAATCCTTCCATATTCTTAGGCTTGCAAATAGTTGACTAAGCTTTTGAATGAAGAAATGATTTTTGTTATCTAGTACCTACCATCAGAACCTTCTACATAAACCATCTAACTTCTTACAAATGTTGAGTTGCACTTTAAGAGTAGACATAATGTAAACTAGAAGTTATTGAATTATTGAATAGATCATTATTATTCTTCAACCATGGTGGAGAGTTTTTCCTTTAATTAACCATTCTTGCTTGCACTTTATTTAATAGATAAAGAGAATTTTGACATTTTGAATATGGTAAAAATAGAGGAATACTAAATGCTTGACATTTTTTTACAATAATCAAATTCCTATGATTAGCAATAGTTTTTCTTTTATGATCTTTATTGTATTTCTTAAAAAGAATGGTTCTATTTTGCTAATATTGACTTACTATCCAAACTAGCCTTCATATTTGCAAACTAAGTCCAAAATATGTAAAACCTCATTCTTCTTAAGTTTTAAAAAAAATTAGCAAGTCATTTGCAAACATTATATAGCTTATAGGTGGATTTGATGCTAAAATCCTAACCTTAGCAACTATTTTCTAATGTTTTGCTTTGAATATTAGCAGAGATAAAAGTTCAAAATATAGGATAAATAAATAAGAAGAAAGGGTCCTTGTCTTAGTCCATGACTTGGTACAAACTTTTTTGTTGGAAAATCATTTAGTAATACTTGAAATGAAACTATTGTGATACATTGTCTAATCTATTGCACAAATATGCCATTAAACCCAAACGACTCCAAAATATGTAAGATAAACTTCTACTTTACTTGGTCATAGGCTTTCTTTATATCTAGCTTCAATCCTAGAAAACTTCCTCTTTCCTTTTTACGTGAGATTTTGTACACTAATTCTTGAGCTAACAAACTATTTTTAACTATCCAATAACCTATAACAATAATTGATTGAATTAGAGAAATTAATTTACCTATCAATAGTCCTAATTTATATTCAAGAATCTTTGAAATAATTTTTTAGACTAGATTACATAGATTAGTTAGGTTAAAATTTCTAAAATTGTTGGCCTTTGTAACTTTTGGAATCAAGATAGTATAAGTCTTATTTAGATTCCTTATTAGAGGAACCAAGCTGAAAAACTTTTGAATTGTTTAAACCATTTGGGTCTTACTTTTTAAAGAACAAGGCATTCATTCCATCTAGCCTATGGGCTTTCAAATTTGGCATATTATTAAGAGTCTCCTAAATTTCCTTCTTTATAGGAACAAAGTAAATTTCTCTATTTTCCTCATTTGAAATAGCCTTTGAACCAATCTTTCCATATCATCTAAAAATGCACTTTACCTTGCTAATTATTCATTAAGAACATCCTCTAGCATTCTCTTCTATAGCCTATTATCCCCCTATTGAGGAAAGATTTTTAACATTGTCCATAGTTAGTTGAAGTTACTTAATCATAATATAGCAATAGCCAAATTGTTGTTTGTTTCATGAAGTTAGACCTTTTCTTATGGCCTTGAGATTATGAACTAAGTTTAAACTAGATGAACTAATAACATCTTCTTCTCACACTTCTTTATTAACTTCCAAACATGAATTATCCTAATACTATACTAAGATGAATTTAAATTGTCTACATCTCACATCTTTATTAAAATATGTGTCTAAGTATATAGGAACATGACTACATATTGTTGTAAACAAATGTATAACTATTGCTTTAGGGAATAATAATCACTAGAAGCCATTACAAATCTCTTGTACTTATGGGTCATTCATCCCATTCTAAGTATCATATAATCTGTCCCATAAAGCATGATAATCTCTCAAATATGGAGACTTATACATATATGACATATATTGTTTTGTCTTTATTCCTTCATTTGTGATAACGCAATGAATCACCCTTTCATTCATAGCAAAGACTTTTAGATTAACCTCTTGCATCCATAATAAAGCTAAACCACCTCTATGACTATCCATCAAAATAATTTCACTTCCTAACTTACCAATTTTGAGTTACATAATGAATTTGTTGGATAGAATCCTTTATTTCTATTAAAAAAAAACATAATTAGGGCATTGCCATCTAACCATAGCCCCAAGGATTATAATTGTCAAGGTGTGGTTAATTTCTTGATAGTTCCATGCAATGCATTTCATAACACCTGTTGGGTCATGGTTTGGCTTGCCTTCTTAGCCTGTGCAGCATTTTCCACCAATCCCATCGTTCCTTTAACTCTATTTTTCAATTTTGAAATGTACACTTGTTTCCATGACTATTTTATCTTTTCATTTCCTATTAAGAAAACATTATTTTCTACCCTTAAACTTTGATCCTTTTTGAAATGCTGTTGAACCTTGTCTCTATTACCACCATCCTCCTTATTTCCTCTTTTTCCTCTTTCTTATGTCTAAAACCCATTCTCTTATAATGACCACTATTTTGTCCCTGTTGATAGTAAACTTTGTTCATGATTCCTCATAAGCTTCAACTTCTTCTCCTTTCTCTTGACCATAAACCAGTCTCTAGCATAATGCTACCTTATCTAACATGAAACCATCCTTAATTCATTCACAATTTTTCCTTCTACTATTAATGTAATTTAATTTTACACTATCACCTATTTATGTATTACATGTTAATAAAAATTGTTAAAATATTTATACTATTAGTAAAATTTATTAATTTTTTAATGATGTGTTATCACATTATTTACTAATAGTGTAAAAAAAGTAGATTAGGTTCAAACCCTAAAAATATTTATATTAACATATAATACATAAACAATATTACCCCATTTATTTAGAGACACTAAATATGGAAAAATTCTTAGTTGTTCAATGGATACATAAATTGTGTGTTTAATACTATTAAAAATTATGAAAAATTTAAGGAAGGTTATTGAGGAATTAATTATAGTATTATTTTTTTCATAATAATAAAATGATAAATTTTTTACTGAAAATAGATACACAATATATGTGTACTAAGTAAGAATTTCTTTTATATACATTATTCATCAAGAATAAGTATGGTAGTAATTATTTGAGAGAAACTCTTAATAATGTGCATATAGTACTACAATAACAATTTCAATTGTGCTCTAATTTTTTTTACATCATTGAGATAACTTGTGACTTACAATAAAAATTGTTAAAGCTTACAAAAGATATAAAAAGAAGTTTTTATATACATAAATTTGAAATTTTCATATATAATCATTGTCTGAGAGGTATAATTCTACGTTTACATGTATGCATGTGTCTAGTTTAATATGATATACAGAAATAAAGTAATTTTGGAGAATTTTAAAACTATGATTACACATATATTTAAGAGTTAGAAATGTTGTTAACTTTTGTATTAACCAAAATTAATTATGTTCCCTAGAATTGTTTAAACAACTTTTTTTACATTTTAAAAGTGCTTAATGAATGAGTGTTTTGGGGGGGGGAGCTTTTTTAAAAAGTTTCATAAAGTACTATATGACATCTAAAAAAAATGATAAACACACATATAGTTTACTCTTTTTCATTTAATTAATTAATAGTTAATGTTCTAATTTTTCTACTTATATATCATCACATAAATTGAACTTATGCTCATTAATTTAACTTAGAAAAAAAAAGAAGTAAGTAATTAAATAAATAAAAACATGTAATATCACAAATATGCCATTCTTGTTTTAAATATTTTGATTACATCAAAATAATTTAACTTTAAAATAAAAATGAATTAATTTACTTTATACATTAATTGATATTAGTATAATTTTTTATGTCATTTTATATTACTGAGTTTATTAAAAGCTAATTTTACTAAACATATCTAATATAATTGATTAACCTAATAACTTTTAATTTCTAACTAATAATTAGTGTAATAAAATAGATAATAGCTATGTATCCCATTTCTCTGCACTTGAAGTGGTGTCACTACACAATCACATCTTGTGTTTCCCATCTGTTTAGACTTGGAACATGATCTACATGGACTAATGCAATTCATATTACATTGGTGACAGAAAGGAAGTATATTTGGTAGATTTACCATTGAGTAGGTCTTGCTAGGTGGATTCATCAATTTGAAGGTAGAACTTTAGCTTGGACGCCCCTTTATTCTTTAAGACTTTCTCTTACTACATTACCCTCCTACCAATGCGCTTAGCACACTTTTACTTGGTTTCTTACTATTGCTACTTCCATCATTGAAACTTGTTCCCTTTCTTCCTAAAATATTTTCCTTTCATGTGTTTCTTTAGAGCATATTTAGTTTTAATTGCTAGATTCAGTACTTGTTTGTAGGTAGCATCCTTTGTAGCATTAATGTAATCATAGTAATAATTGCGAAGTCCATATAGGAATTAATTCACCTTTACTTTTTCATCCTTTATTAAATGTTCAACATATTGGGAAAGTTATATGAACGGAGCATTATATTAGGTTAATATAATTGATCCTTAAGTTAGTTGCTTAAATTCTCTTACCTTTTACTTTTTAAGGCTTAAAGGTAAGAATTGATTTACAAGCTTTACTTGAAACCACTCCCATGTGATCAGATTATCACCCTTAATTCTTGACTCTATGTTTCAACTTTACAATTGGTGAACTATGTTCTCTAACTGATGACTAGCTAACTCCACTATCATAGCTTTATTACATTCTAGCATATTACAAATTCTTTTTGTATGGTCAATGAATTGGTAGAGGTTGATGGTCAAGTTAATACTATCATAGCTTGGGGGTTCCAACTTAAGAAATTCATGTACTAATTATAACTTATCTTGATGAGCTTTTAAAGAAGGAGAATGTTACCTATTCCTACTCCTATCTTTGCTCTTATTAACTTGATCAAATATTCTTTCTAACATTTGTTGTAAAATTTTAGCCTAAGTTAAAGCTTTCTGATCATTTCCACTTTCATCACTAGTAGATCTAAAAACTTTTTATTTTTTTATTCACTTAAATTTGCCTTAATTCTCATCACTATTGTTGTTTTGATTTTCATGTTTGCTCTAGACCATGTTCCATTATTCTATAGATTACTTAGACTATGCTCTGACACTAACTCTATCATGACCTATTTGTAGACCATATTAACCACATAAAGATATCATTTAGAGACTTCTACAAGCCTTTTTAAATAAAAATCAATGTTATTATTTTAAAAATATGCAGTATGTAGAAATTCTTAGTTCAAGGTTCCTACTAAATTATAAATACTTTATTATTTCAAAACTTTTTAAATTACATTTGAAGAAGTTAGATTAATTTCTCCTTGTCATGAAAAAGCCATGCATCTTTTCATTAATTTTTCAATAAAATTAAACTTATGCATTAATAGATGGTTTGCTAGGTCATCAGTAACCTAGTTATTAATAAAAAAAAGTTCAATATAATTATACAAATATTAGTCCATAATAAAAGTCAAATATTATTAAAATGGAGAAAGAAAGCCAAAGTTGATTGTTAACATTCTAACTAACTATCATCTGCATCAATGGATGGGATTTCATGGTTGCTGGATTTATAGTGGTGACTCTAAGGTGTTGCACTACGTACACATCTTCTTTGGTGCTAACAAGTAACTACCTTATATCCTAGATCTCAATTTGTACCATTAAGAGAAGTATTTGTCAAATAACATTCACAAATAAAATAAGTAATAAAATTACTTAGTAAGATGACTATCACACTAATTTTCATTTTATTGAAGAAAATATATCAAAACATTTCCTTTCTTAGCTAAAACGCATTTTCAAAATTACTATTTTGTTACATTTTAATTACACAAGCACATCCAATTGCATTAATAATTTAACTAGTAGTTTAAAAAAGTGGTAAGAAGGTATGCATCTTTCCTTTTGTGACTCCTAATTAACCTTATTTTATGCATACCTCAACGTTATCTCCTTACTCCATACCATTTATTCTTTGATGTGATGTGGAAGTCATAGATGTTGGGCCAAGTCTTAATACTCTTCCTAAAGGTCTCATATCAATCATGACATAAATTTATGTTACATCCTTAAAAAGGTATATAAGCCTCCATAATCATAGCATAAAGCATTCACTAGTTCAAATGGCATTTTCTAGCCCACATAATGCAGACTGCAATCTTCTAACACTTTATTAGTGAAAATAGACTTGTACAACCTCACAATTTCAAACAAATATTAAGGGAAGGTAAAAAACCATCCTTAAGCCATAAACAATATAATTATAATTTTATAATATAACTAAGCAAAAAAGATTCACAATTACTTTATCATTTAGGTTATCAATTAGCATGATTAATAAGATTTTTCCAATTTTAATTTAGTTTCACAAGTAACATTTCCAATGTTCTTGTATACAATTTCATTAATGCACTTATAATAATTTTGTAAATTATCCATTCAATAATTATCATCAAAAGTCTATGATCTCATTATGAAACCTATAAAGCTCCCTGAGTTCCCTTGTAACCATAATTTATGATATTCAAGCATATTTTCATATCACTAATTCCATGTATTGGTAAGCTATATACATGCAATAACTCACTTAAGGAAACAATATAAACTTTTCAATTTTAACTTGAAATATGAGAGCAACTACTTAGTTTTTATCAACTTTTGCCCTTTTGAATGTATATGTTTTTAACTTTTTGCTTAAAATGTTATTTTAGCAAGTATAAAATCTATTTCTTTCACTAAAACATGGCATAATAGCCATGGTTTAATAGTGAAAACATTGCCCTTAATTCACATTTATACATCTTAAAATCTCTAACTTTCGAGCATAGTCTTTCCCTATGTTCTATTGATCATATCTTACTTGTAAATTCAAATTTGAATATCAAACCTTAATGAAAATTTGCCAAATATTTCATATCTAAGTTTATACAAGTTAGCTTACAATTGATTTCCAAAATTGTTTGAAAAAGGCACACTTTTTTGGGAAATTCTAGTTAAAATATCAAACTTTAATAAAATTTTATAAAATTTTTTAGAATGAATAATAAATAATAAAACTCCATATTTCAATCTTTTTTAAATTAAAAACACATTATATAAGTCATCTAAAACTTCCCATAACAAAACTATTTTTAAAAGGGTTAAAATCCAATTTGAAAACATTGAATTTTTCATTGTTTTTCAATATATAACCTAAATATGTAAAGGTCATTGTTACGTGTAAAATGGTTTATCAATTAGCGCAAGTGCACACTGTCGTAAACAAGTAATAAAGTGAGAAGAGAGTATCGTTCCCACGAGGATTGTTTCACTAAGTACCAAAATTAATAATCCTAATACTATTTGGCAAATCGATTAGTTGGAATTCAAGCGAGTAAATAAAGATTGATGCAAAAAATACTTAAAATAAATATGAATGCAATTGGAGTAAAGATGAAGATGAATAAAAGACCTAGGGATCAGACTTCACTTAACAATTTCGGATTGAATCATCTATCTACACTAATCCAATTTTAACTTCCTTAATTGATAGTCGAGTTTCCCTAAATTAATCACTAGCCTCTTCCAAGGTTAAGTAATTCTATAACTAATTGCTAATTCACTATATTCCTATGTGAATAACAATAACTAATCATGCATTAGGATTTATGGAACTCATTAAGACTACATAAATCATATGAATATATTCCTATTTCATATGTAATTTACGGTTTTAATTATAGGTTCCATACATATGTATCTCCTTCCGGTCTCAACACACATATTGAGTTCATTCAAAATGTGGCCAATCAATTGAAAGCATTAAGAGCAATAATTAAAACTCAATCTAAGAAAGAAAATCGAATTTAGTTTCAATAGATTAGAATTCAATCCATTATTATCAAGTTACGTCATCACCCTAGGAAGATAAAAAATTAGAACATAATAAAATTAAAAATAAACTCAAAATAAAATAGAAACATCATCACATTCATGATACAAACACAAGATTATAATTACAAATGCATGAGAATAGAAATACTATCCATCCATTAGGAGGTAAAACCTTCCATGTAGGAGGAAATCCTAGCCTTCCATGTAGGAGGCATACAAGAACTAAGAATGCATGAACTAAACTACTATCTAAGATGCATGAATCAATGAATGCTGCAAATGCTTTCTACTTCTACCTATTTATAGGTGAATGAATTAGTTGCAAGTCATAAATCTTGACCATTAGCTACCAATCACATTCTTTAGCTACCACCCACGGTCTTTAACTACCCTCCTTGATTTTTGCAGCAACACTTCTTTTGACTTGTTGGTAATTTTTCACCATGAGAATGGAAGATTTACATCTTCCTGTCAACATAGGAGTTGTAGAGCCGGATCTTAACTTTCAAATTCCGCAAAGAACTCATAATTTTGACATTTCTATCCCAAGTTATGATCAGATTAGTAACCAAAGGTCAGATTCCGTCAGAACCACTGTTTCATCTTCCAAGCAGAATTTGAGTTCCTTAGATTCCGAACTGGGCTTTTCTTTAAACATGAAAGTTGTAGGGATTTTTCTTAGATTTGTAACCATATAAAGAACAACCCAATCCAACATCTAGAACTCCAGATATAACCTAAAACCTGAAACAGGGTCAAAATACAGCATTATCTAAAAGATTTTGATTTCATTTCAAATTCAAGATCCATTCACAAAATGTAACTAAATTTATTAAATTAAAAAACATAACATCCAAAAATGCATCATACAAAGGAAAATAAATATGTAAATATTTTACGTATTAGTCATTTCCACTTGTTCTTGCTTCAAAAATTTCATAAAGAAGTATTTTAATATCTCAAAGTATATTTAGAACTTAGTGTAACTAGAACTTTTTTATAGAAAATGGAATTTTTCCCTTCTTTCATTTTAGAAAACTTAACAATTTTCTATATAATTATTAACTTGATTTTTGATTGAAAATTTTGATGTAACCCCTATTTAATATTCAAATCAAAATGTAGAATATTATGTACTATTTTTTTTAATTCAAAAGTCAAAACTTTCACTAGGTTACTATAGGAAATCAAAGAGCTTATAAATTCTTTCTTCAAAACTTTGTTCAGGTTTTGAATGAAAAATCAATTGTTCAAAACTTCCACCTTTAAGATCTCATTTTCAAGATCTAGGAAAACTTTAATTAATCATGAATAAGTCATGGTTTCAACATATCAATTCATGACAATTAGAAAATAAATATACATTTTATATATAAAAGCTCTCTTAAGAGAAAACTATAGAGAAAATAAGGTGATCTCCACTCACGTTGCTTGCTTACTTCCTTGAATGTTCCAAAATACCTATGGATTTAAGATTTTGTCATCCAAAACAAGATAAAATTAATGAGGATCTTAGTAAAAGAACCAAAAGAAAGATAAATTACTAAAGTATTAGAATATGTGATCCTTTACCCCCAAAAGAGTTTAATCTAGCTAGATTTTAAACTAATGCATAATAATTCTTCAACAACTTATGGAAGAAGATGAAAAACACGAAAACACAAAATAGCTTTTTTCTTTCTTCATTGATGCTATCCATTTTATATGGAAAATGGCAAAGAATGCATGCTTTTTATATAAAAAATATAAGAAAATATTCAAGGTTTAATTCCATTTCATGCTTATCCTTTCATTAGAATATTCCTTAAGTTTGCTTATACTTTTTTAGTCACCAAGTGAAAATTTCAATCCACTTATGTCTTTATTGCTTTAATTTTATGATAAAATTGGTTTCATGGCTATGAACCTTCAATGAGCCAAATTCAAATTTTTTGTTACTTAACATGATTCTTCAAATAAAATGCCTTAAATCCAATTATTTGGTAATAGGCCATTTTAAATTAAATTTATTTTCTTCTTAAGCTAATTGGGCCAAATTGATCTTAATTTTGTAAATTCTAATTTTTCCCCTAAATGCACTTTCATGATATTTTTATGTCATAATTTAAAATCTAAATTCTACAAACCATGAATCTTATATAATTCATAAATTATTCTAAAATAATTTTACATAATTTCTATCATAATGTAGTTCCTAATTCTCATAAATTATACTAAATTATCACTATTTTCCATAAACTTTTTTAATTCTTAAAAATCCTCTTTCAAATAATTTCACTTAAAACTTTTGTCTAATATATCTAAAAATTATTTTATTGTCAAAAATAAATAATTCTACTATCTACTAACCTTTAGACACTCTGTTATAATCTTATCAATTTCTAACTGTTGAATTTCTAGTGGATATTATAGTGATTCTAATTACATAAGTCATAACTTATTATCCATACCCTAATCAACAAATAAATGTGGTCTATTATGCTTCTTAATTCCATTATCTCACATATTCATGTATAATAATTCCTTATTTGCTATTAATTTGTCAAAAGGATGGATGTTAAGACCTTTAAAGGAGGGTGTCTTGCTATCGTAGAAATGGATGATCTTATGGTTGTATCTAAAAAGCTAAACCTATAAAATAGTAAGTATAAGACTTATTAAGAAATATTTTATCATCAATCCATGAGAATTAATATAAGGAAATTACAAAAGAATGTAATAAATGATTATAAGTATTTCAAGCTCTTATAATGTATAAAACTTTGAATATGGTATACTTAGCTTTTTATGATTTCTATGATCATTTGCATAGCTAATTACTCATAGAGGTATCATTTGTTAATTTAAAACAAGAAAGATTTTCAAAACATTAATAACATATGTAATAAACATATATATCAAGCAAGTTTGCTCTTTATGACTTTTAGCCTTCATGATCTTCAACGTTATGCCTTTTAGATCAACCTTATCCTTTATGATCAAGCATGTAAATCCCAATGCTTGTAATTATATCACTATATATCCACCCCTATCATATAATCTTAATGTCATTCATGGCATAAATCATAACTTAATTAAATCATTCATTATTCATGAAGAGCAAAAGCTTATAACATCACATTCATAATAGAATTACGTGAACAATCATAAAATGGGCCATACATGGTTTACCATAGACAATTAATATAAAACAATAATCTTGTTGAGATGCATAAGTTAACAATATCATGTATAAACATTCTTGAACTTTAAAAAGAAAAATAATTGATTTACCATTCATATTACTCATCATTATATGTGTTTTAGGTTGTTCAGTATTATATCATATTCTTGATGGTCTAATACCTTGTAATTTCATAAAATGTATGGTTTTATAATGCAATAGGTTCATCATCGACTATATACATGACTGCTAGTATTTAAAGGTGAAATCTAGTATTTACAATTGAGTATATAGTTGAGTATAAGGTTCTAAAGGCAACTCTAGATAATTATAGTTTATTATATAGTCAATGACCATTCTCTAGAGACAAATCTTAGGCTTAATAGTTAACTATATAATCGACTATAAGGTTTTAAAGAGCAATTCAAGCTTATATAATTGAGTATATAGTCAATTATAGACTAGTGTTTTGCACATTTTTCTATGTGAACAACATTCAACTACTATAAGTAACCCTCAAACATCATTTATTTCATTCCAAACATTAACCATGCGATTTAATATATTAAATATTATCTTTAACCAATAGAATCCACCATTTAAACCTTCCATTATGATGCTTAACAACTAATCATAGGCATATATGCATTAAATATTTCATAAATGTTAAAACTTAGGTATTTTAATGAATTTAAGATATATTATAGGTAGAATACTACACATTAGGCTTAGGATAGTGGCTCAAAGTGTAGACAAAGATGACTAGAACTTATGTTCATAAAAAAAGGAAAAACCTATGGATTAGGGTTTTTAATAGCTTAACTTCCATTAACTATTTTAACTTGAAATTCATGAATAAAAGAGAAAATAGTTAATGAAGAAGTAATAATTGATGAATTACTTATTTTGAAAGGATGGAATTAAAGGAGAATTGGAAAAATCCTCTTGAAGCTTTAAGGTTCTTTTAGTAAGTTGATAAAGATGTTAAGTTGAAAATAAGAAATATAAAGTGTTAAGGTATTTCAAGGCTAAGAGGGATTTTTGGATAAAAAAGGGTAAATTATGATTTTAAATTATCAATTGGCTTTACTCGACTATAGTTGATTATATAGTGGATTAAGCTTGCCTAAACAGCAATCTCAATGACCATAGTTGATTGTATAGTAGACTACTACCTTACTATCTACATAAAACTCATTATTGATCTTTTGTATTCTTTACCATTCTTATGTCTCATGATGCATTTCATGATCCACATCTTCTCTATTACATTCATTCAATTTGATTCATCCATAAGATCCAATATATATCATTCAAGAAAAAAGATTACATTTAATTAACAAGCAATCAATAGTTAGGAAATTATAGTTTAATTTCTTAAAGGTGTGATTAGGAGAATAAAGGCTTAACTTATAACTTTCCTTATCCTTATTTTGATGTCTAAAATTATACAATTAAGGATAATAGAAGTTTAAACTAAATATATAACTAACTAGTATTTTCTTTTATAATTACATTTTTTATTAAAAAGTTAATTTATTAATGAATTTTTTTACAATTAAAAAACTTTTTGAAAAAAATCCCTTTTTAAATTTTTTCTCCAAAAAAATTTTTCTCACTAAAAAATTCTTTAAAAGACATGGTATGGCAAATCAATATAAAATAATATTCTAATTCCTAGTTAACAATTTTATGAAAAATTACTATGAATTAACCTAATATGACTAACTTTTATTTGACAAGGTTAATAATGACCCAATCCTATTCATCATAAAGCTAATATAGATATATCAAAATAAGAATGAATATATATGAGTAAATAAATGTAGGTCACAATTATTAGGTTTAACCATTACCAATAAGGAAAAATAATTTTATATTTTTATTAAAAAAATTTACAATTATAATATGTATTTTTTATATGTTAGGTGCTTTTTAAAGAAATGTAAATAATATATTTTTATTTAAATGTCCATAAGTTTAAAATACTTAGAATATAAATATAAATCAAAGAATATTATAAGGTTAAAATTATTAATTAAATAGATAACTTTCCAAAATCCTTAATTTGAAAGAATACAAAATATTGAAGAGTAAAAGGCTTTAGAGAGTTAATAATAAACTTTCATTAACTTCCTCTCCTTAAACAAAATTGTCACACCCTGAGAATTAGCTAGGATAATTATGGTGTTAATAGTTGGGATAAGCTAAAAAAAAAATAGTTAATAAGAAGGGTTTGAATGAAACTCTTAAAAGGAGTTCAATACCACTAAATTATACATGAGATAAAACTTAAGCTAGCCTATTAGGGGAATTGGGGAGCAATCTTATTTTAGCATAATTTTGTGCCACCTAATGCTGTTCTGGCCATAATTTGGTGTGGGAACATGTAATTAACAAACTGTTAGAAGATTTGAAATATAGTAATCCATGGCTTCAAGCTAAATTTCATAATTTAAGTCCCTGCCAATTAATGATTGATTTTTTTCGACAATATAAAGAAAATTCTAAGGGTAATAGCTTTAACTAACCTATGGTAATTGCATTATAACTTCATCTAGAAATACTTGATTACTAAATTGCTAAAATTGGTGGAAAGCTAACATGTAAGGCTACTTGGCATGAAAATTTTATGCAATGAATCTTAATATTCTATGACATATGCTCCTTTTTCTAAGAAGATGAGATGTGTATATGTAAATATGCATATATGATTAAGTGTGTAATATAAATGACTTTCTTACATATGAGAATGATTAACTTTATATAATGTAAGTGTGTAATTTAGGTAGCCAATGATGGTCCATTCAACCTTCCTAAAATAGGTAAACAAAAAATGTCTCTAATATGAATGTTTAAGGAAAAAATTTGCTAGAGATTAATAATAGTATTATACATAAAGTTCTTAAAATGATAATCGAAGAAATACAATAACAATTAGGAGTTTATCAAAATATTAATTAAGTAAAATGGCTAACGAGTTATTTTAAGGCTTAATCTATCAAGGACAAAAAATGATATATGGTATAAAGGTTTACTATAAACTAAGTGTAAGGTTGGATAAAACTTAAATTAGGCCAAGGAGAGACCCACTTAGTCTCTCTATTTGAAGCATATAAATATGCTACCTTTGTGTGAACATGTAAATTAAAAGCCTATGCAAACCAATTTGAACTTATACATTAAGTTTTAGAAGACAAAATGATTACCTTTCAGCTAATGCGTTTAAAGAGCATGATAAATGGTGAAGAAAATCTACAAAGACTAATGATAAGGCCACCAAGTGTCTTTATGCATGCAAGTATAGCCAAGTAACTTATAATGACTTATACACTAACTTGGACAAGCAATTGAAATATGGTAAGTCAAGGGGAACATAAGTTAAGACTACACCTATGTTAGCCTTGAAATCCTTAAATCTTTCCCTTTTCTTACACAAATGCATAAGATCTATACACAAAATCTCTAAAGAAATTATCTTTTCTTCCCTTTTTCTCCATTGAAGTTGAAGGTTATTCCATTCAAAGGGAAAATTTAGGTTTTCTTCCTTGAAGTAGTTAAACAAATCTCATTCTTTCTTAGTTATGAAATATTCTTTATTAGATATTAGGATAATGGTCGAAGTATTTCTTGATTTTTATTAAGGTCTAATTGTTAAGAAAGTTAAAGGAAGCATCATAAGGTAAGTATTACCCTTGCATTTTCATTCTAAAATCCTTTAACTAACTCATTATTATTACATACTAATCGTATAGAATAGTGTTTTGCTTGAGTGGTCTTAAGTAAGCATGCATAAGAAAGAATTTAGATGATTTTAGGACCCTATGGTGTGGTCCACAAGAAAAGTAAAAGGAAAAGATATAACCTCTTAATTTTATGTGTATAGGATTAAAAAAATAAGGAAAATGTGTGAAGGAAATATATGAGAATTATAGTTTAGGGAAATGTCAAGTATATAAGATATTTACACATATATCTAGCAAAAACATAGTGAGAATATATATATATATATATATATATATATATATATATATATATATATATATATGTATATATATATGTGTGTGTGTGTGTGTGTGTGTGTGTGTGCGTGCGTGTGTGTGTGTGTGTGTGTGCGTGTGTAAAGATAATGAGAATGATAAGAAAATTTACAAAAATATGTGTGAGGAAAATGCAAATTAATTGCCTCAAGAAATATATAATATATTTCGAGCAATAAAAGTAAGAAAAGGAAAAAAAGGTAATTTTTAGTAAGAATAGAAATAAGGACATGATTTAGTTACTAAAAGTTAAATAGCTAGAAAAGCTCTTGAAGAAATTAAATCATATACTTAGATTAGGTATCATATGAAATACAAATTAATAACTTAAAATTTTGGGGAAAGAAATCCAAGAAAATTTGAAGATATCATAGAAGCTAGGTTTTAGCATGACATAAAAAATAAAAGAGATAAGGCTAAATTGAAATTCTTTTACTATCATAAAATGGTAAGAAATTAATTGTTAAATAATTAATGTAAACAAATAAAAAATGTATAAAGATCTGCAAGGGGTGGTTCAGCCTTAACTAGAATTAGAAGACAAAAATAGTCAAAATTCTTAGTTAATGAATACTGGAGTATTACAATAATAAATAAAGTAATGAGTGAAAGAAAAGTATCATAGAAAACCCTTAAGGGTAGGTTTGGCTTCTTTATGGGTAAATAAGGAAATATTCCTAAAAATTGTAACTTAAATGATTATTATGTATTCAATTCGAGAACATAAAGCTAGTAAAAACAAGGCGAGTGAAAGAAAGTAATAACCTCCTCAATCATGTTAGTAACCTTTGTAAAGATGAGTAGTAATCATATAAAATAATCTTATCATGAATTGATTCACTTACGGTGATGAGTTTTATTCCTTAGAATACATACACCTTATGTAATTATTGTTATGATTAAATACATTAAACGTTGTTAATTACCATGGTTGAACTGTACTTAGTATACATATAAATATAAGTATATTGTGATTGAGTCAATTATTATGCTCAGATAAAGAAAAGCCGAGTTGTGAATATATGGGAATATTATGTTTGATGTGTTAATTTTGCAAAAATAATTCTCACTAAAACATGTAAATTGGCATGATATTATATATAGTTATATACTAGAGAAATTATACTTGAAATGCCTATTGCATTCATAATAATGGTGAATACCAAATAAGTCATGATCAACACCGTGTATTAACATATTCATTACTACTCTCTAGATGATGGATAGGAGTGGCTCCTCCTATAAACCTTAGCTACCAAATGTATTTTAAGGAGAACATCTATTTGACATAAATAGAGTGTGATAAAATTAGCTCAGGGTTTAAGAATAATAACCCTTATTTATAACATGTAACTAAAAATGGGTTAAATTATTATTGATAAGCATTAGATACCATGTTCATAGGTTAAACTAAAATTTGGGTCCAACTAGATACTCACTTTAGATTAGGCTAAACCCTTTTATATTTTAGCTAAATTATTGAATCAATAGGTTTGAAATAAATTAAGTTTAATAGTCTCCTACATTGACCAGATAGGTTTAAGTTGAGATTATAAATTTCTGGTAGTGGACAAAGTCGATAGGGATATTAATGGAATATACACTGTACACTCACACCCTACTAACCAAATACAATATCTAATAGAGATATGTAAACAAAATTGTGCTTAATGGGATTTACATAGAAAAACATGATGATATGTAAATCTTCACTAGAAGGTTAAAGCTTCTGCTGAAGATGCCAAATAAAAATCATTATTCTTAACATTAGATTAAAATACAGTCTAAATATCTTTATTAATATGCCATAACTAAAATGTACATAATATATTGTGCAACATAAATATTTTATTTATATACATCTCGAGATAAATAATTTACATCATATTACTCTTACTAATCTAGTACATTAAAAGACTTAGCCAAACTTATATTAATTATATGATCATGATACACTCCTATTGCTAAGCCTTTGGTCATTGGATTTGTTAACACACAATCCATGGAAATTGTTATGTTTCACATTTTCTTAAGCATAACGAGTTTCTTAAAAAAAGCATTTATGAAACCTTCCCAAAATCAATACACAGGGATATAAATCAATAGTTCTATATATAAGATTTATAATTACCTCTTGGAGTGCAAATCATGAATCATAAGTACAACCAAGTGATGGTGTCTTTATGGTATCCATATAGTGTAAATGGTAACTTCTTTGCCTCTAGGAATTTGCTAGAAATGTCTTTCTCATAGGGACCAGGATTTTGTGTGTGGTTTTTTATGGTAATTTTTATTCCTATGGCAAAATGACGCTTTCATGCCCTTTTTAAAGAACTAAAGCATGCATTTTCCTAGTCTCACTGGAAAACCGCTTACACTTTCTTATTTTCATTCAACCACCAATACTTTATCCTTATTATAGTGAGACTAAGGAGAGATAGAGTTTATTCGTTAATTATTTAATATTACCTTAATATTAATAGATAAACATTATTAAATAATAATATTATCCCATAATATAATTATTCTAATATCAAATGGTATAATTATTTGATATTACTTTAATAATTAGATAATATTACATAATACGCTATATATTACCTGAATAATATATATTATTATTTTAATAATACATATATACACTAAATTACCAAGCCCAGTTAATAGGATTTTAGTCTAACTAAAACTTAATTAATTACTATCTCATTCTTTCTCTTTTTGTGTGACCTTATAGGTCCTTATTACATTAGTAATAACCCATCAGTAGACCATAGATTAGCAACATCTAGCAATACATCATTGCTGTCCAAGTAGTAAGAATATTGTGATTTAACATCCACATAATATGTGAATAACACTTTGTAACATAGTCCTATTTGTAATAGCATCTAAATTAAACTAAGGGCATGGAATGTGTTATCCTCATCAATTGTTCAATCTACATTTCTTAAACTGAGTAAACTAACTTAAATGAATGATCAATATCATATATTGATCCATTAGGTATAGCCATATATTTTTTAGTTTCACTCAATTAAGAGGCTTAAGGATATCACTTTTTCTATATAAAAGAAAAAAAATCCTATCTATATCATTCACAATCCCTCTATATGATTTGTGACACGGCCAATTAACACCCTATTACGTAATCTTGATTAAAGGTGATATAAGATAATATCTAAGTATATGACTTTTCATGTAGAGAATTGTAGTGACTTCAAGTCAAAGGATTACGTGTATTATAGTCACATAAAAATAGCTAATGACACATGACAATCTATATAGTATTCTTACAATGGGTCAGTCTAGTACATCTATTCACTAATAATAAACCTATGTATTGACCTGATATTATATATCTATGATTTACAATCATCAATCATGATACATATAGTCTCGATGTATTATTGCTATTATTTTCACAATAATATTTAACTAGGGATATTTTAGTAATAGTAAAACTATTGTATGAGCAATTATTATATTAAATAATAAATTACATAGATATTAAAATGAAACAAAATAAAATAATTGCATTGCCTAAAATAAAACATAATATATTGTATGTTATTACAATCATTTTATGATTGGGTTCTAGGGCATACATATACTAATGTATATTAATTACATGATCATAATATGTTCTTATTGTTAAGCCTTTGGTTAATGGATTTGTGAATGTACAATCTATGAAAATATGTTCAATATATGTAACATGTTCACATAGCTTCTTTCATATAAACCGGAAGTTTAAATCAAAGTACTTTGTACAAGTAAAATTTTTGTTGTTTCAAAAGAAATTTATAACAACAATTTTGTTGCAATATATGGTTATGGGCCTTGAGATACTTTCTATATTCTTGAAACTAATAAAATTCATTAACTATATAGTAGCATGAGAAGCTTCATAACATGCAACATACTCTAGTTCCATAGTAGAGGTTGTTATAAAGGATTGCTTAACACTTTCCCACGACATAACTTCTCTTACCATTATAATGATGTACCTTAATGTCAAACTTTGATCATTTAGAAACTAACAAACTCTAAGTTTGAATAACTTGTAATTGTGAGATCCCTCTATCTCTTGTAGGCTAACTTATATTCTTTTGTATCTTATAGGTAATTTATGACTCTTTTTATAGTGGTTTAATGTCTAGGATCAGGATCACTTAGGTATTTCCCTAGTACATTAATAGTATGAGTTATGTCAAGATGTGTAGATATTTGAGCATATATCAGGCTACTAATAATCGATGCATATGAAACTTTTCTATTTTTCAATATCATTCTAAAGACACTAGGACTTTGAGAAAATCTCACCCCTTGAAATAGGTGTTGAAATTTGAAAGCATGTGGGCAAGTTAACCTCTTTAGTACCTTCTCAATATACATCTGCTAAGACAAACTAAACAAACCATAGAATTTGTCATGATGGATCTTTATACTTAAAATATATGCGATATTCCTAAAATTCTTTATATCAAAGTATTTTGACAACATTTGCGTTGTCTCAATTAGTAGGCTCACATTACTACTTGTAAAGAGAATGACATCCTTATATAGTATCAGTACAACAAAACTGCCTGTACTCATCAACATGTAACTGTAATGTCCTGAATTTTCATTTCTATTATCTGAATCCTTAAATTCTGAGGCTGTAGAAACGAAGAGCATAATTGAATTAGTCTGGTGGGTGAATTTTAAGTCGAAGGAACTTAAGCGTAAGGGTAAACGAAATTTAAAGGAAAAGGATAGTAGGAAAAGAATTAATTTTCATAAGCAGTATAGATGACCAGAGGAGATTAGAAAACCCTAAAAGGGGAAGTTGTCTAAGTCTGACAGTGTAAGAAATTTCAAACAGACAGAAACCTTATGGACTAAATTGCAAAAGTACAGAATCGGGTGGTTAAAGTGTAAATAATTAAGGAGTTGGATTTAATATGAATAACTAAGATTTTGGGGTGCAATATATGATTTTTATTAGTGTGACCAATAGATTTATGACAAGTGTCATTATTAGAAAAATTATGGCAAGAATAGCCTTACTTTTGGTGAAAAGGACTAAAATACCCTTGAAAATTTCAAAAAGGACTAAAATGCCCCTAGAAGGTTCAAGAAAACCCTACCCTCTTCTCCTTTTTCCAAAAGCTGCAGAATTTCTCCATGAAAGCAAGCTTGGACGTGTGAGAGAGAGAGAGAGAAGGAAGAGAGAGAAAGTTTCTCTTAGCTTTTTCACCTAAAATACTTAGATTCAAGCTAAGGTGTTAGAAGGGAAAGTTGTTCTCCTCATCAAGCTCTATCCATTGATGTGCTTAGATTGAGGAAAAGCTCAAGTTTGATTAAGTTTGGGGAGCTCCAAGGGAGGATTTTCAAGTTGCACCAAGAGGTAAAATGTTTTCCTCTAAGAGCTCTTTAATGTACTCTTCTTGTTTTCTTGAAATCTTGAGGTTGGTGTGGTTAAGGGTGATTGAACATGGAGTTTAGGATGATTGTGAAGGTGTTTGTGTGCATTTTTCCTTTTGAGAAGCCAAAACTATGGATATGAAAAAGAAGGAAGGAAGGAGTTTTAACTGTTTATTGTGTTTTCGGAGGATCAGCAAGGTACACGGGGTAGAACACGGCCCGTGTTGTACCCCGTGTTCCTCGTCGAAGCTGATCAGTGTTCTACACGGGGTGCAACACTCCCCGTGTTTACCTCAGGACTGAAGGGCAGTAATGTACACGGGGTAGAACACTGCCCGTGTTCAGCCCCGTGTTCTTCTCTGAATAAGCCAGTGAAGCCTCGAAGCCATCCAGTGAGAAACACAGTCATGAACACCGGGTATGGGACCCCCGTGTTCTTTGCTAAGTGAACTTTTTGGCTTTAATTCCTCATGTTTTGCATGGCTTTACCCCTGGATCCTTTTCTAATGTTCATATGAGTCATTTCAAGGCTTGAAATCAAGATATAGAGCATCTAAGTATGCATTTATTTAAGTGGAGAAAGTAAAGAATACATGAGGATTAGGGAAAGTGATAATGTTCTAATAAGAAACTATGATGTGTGTTTGTATAGACTGAGGAGTGCCAACTTGGAAAGGCAAAAAGAGTTATAAAGGAGCTTTAGTGAGAGCAAAAGGAACATCACATTGGAAGCTTGTGAAAGGTAGCTAGCTTTATCCTTAAGCTGTTTTCTATTTGCATGATTTTCTGTGTTTATGCCATTGTATGGAATGTGTATGGGATTGTTGTGGCACAACCCGAGCAGACAGTAGAATACTGTGTTTGGCCTATGGCTCGGGATCCTCGGGGATAATAGTGCATATGTTGTGTGTGGTACCTATGGCCAGGGACCTCGGGAAGACAGTGTGATACTGTGTTAAGCCTTTTGGCTTAGGAACCCCGGGAAGACAGCGTGATGCTGTGTGAGGCCTAGGTACGATTGTTTGAGATGGCCATCTAGATATTGAGATAAGTCCCTGAATGGGCTTGATGATTGTTGTGAATTACTATGTGTGATGCATGTCTCTTACAATGGTATGGTATTGAATATGATGATAAATGATTATTTGATTTCGAAACGTATGTTTTATTCGCTTGAGGATTTGGAATGGCTTGAAATGTTTCTATGGCAATAGCTAGCTACTGGGAAACTTTGTTTCTTATGTTTTCTGTGTTGTGACTAACCATTCCAGGTGATGCTTCCAAAGGCTCTCATGATAAAGGGCAATAATGTTTGAAGTTGTAAATAACGTTATAGTTGGTGACATTGTATATGATGGATGTACAATTTGTAAAGTTGAACTTATGTATAATTATATGACTTTTGATCATGTGTATGAGATACACATATTTAAGATATTCCGAGTAGTTTGGAGTAAATGGCATTTTAGTATGCAATAATTATCTATTAAATGAGGAATAAGGCGTTGATAAGTAAGAAGTTACAGTAACTGCATTAATCGACTATATTCTCCTTAAACCAAAGAGAAGTCATTAATCTACTACCTTATCTTCAACCATATATAGACTTTTTAAGTTACACATAAGGTACTCTTTTCTTTTCTTTTGGAAACCATCTCATTGGTTCATATAAACAATTTTTTGATGGGATACTATTTAGAAATGCTATCTTTATAGCCAAGTAATGTAGTTTCAAATCAAAATGAGCCATTAACACCATGATAACTTGAAATGAGTCTTTAGTTGAACCTAATGAGAATTTTTCTTTGCATTATATTTATTCCTTCTAAATGTATGCCTTAGCTACTTTATACCTCTTGATTTCACCTTGAGCATCCTTTTTAGACTTGAAGACTATTTATATCTAACTAACTTACAACTTGCAAGTAGCTTGACTAGATCCTACACTTAATTCTTGTTCATTGAGCTAGTTTCTCCTTCATAGCATTAACCATTCAAAATATTTGAAATGGTTGCAACTTATGAAAAAGGCTATAGGATCTGTGTCATTATTAATGTCATACTCATGCTTTTACAAATATAACAAATAATCTTTAAGATTCTTAGTCTATAAGCTTTATAAGATCTCCTTAACAGAATATTGTTATTTATTTTATTTAGTTTAATATCTTTTGCCATTGGTTGCACTAGATTAATAAGTGGAATAATAGATGATAACTCTCTTAACATTATTGTTAGTTGAATAATTGTGTTATCTTTAACAAGATCTACAATGTGTAATACTTGGCTCCTATGATCTAACTTATCCTTAAAGAAAATAACTCGATTTGATTTGATCACTCTAGATATGTGAATTAAATGATAAAACTTATTGCCTTTCGAGCCACTATAATGTCCAATAAAGCATCCACTAACTATCTTCGAATCCAATTTTCCTAGTAGATGGAACATATGATTTTACTTCATTTTTGTAACTTCAAACTTGAAAAATGCTATAGACTAGGCTTTTTATTGTATAACAATTTGAAAAAGGTATTAGGCACTAAATTTTAAGAATTTGATTTAAAGTATATATTATGTTTTTTTAATGTATCACGGTATAAAAATTTTGGTAGTGAAATACAGGCCAACATGCACTTTATTATGTCTATAAGAGTTTGCTTCTTCTTTCTATAATTTCATTTTACTCTAGTGTCCCAAACGTGGTAAAACTTGCTTCAATTTCACATTTTTATATATGTCTTGTAAAAGGAACATGATTTCTACCTATTTCATTATACCTACTATAATACTTATCACCTTTGTTAAAATTGATATATTTTATTTATTTCCCTAATTTTAGCTCAATTGCTACCTTAAATCACTTAAATGCTTCTAGTGATCTTGACTTCTCACTCACTAGCTCTACCTAACTGTATTTGGAGGAATCATTGATGAAAGTGATGAAGGACTTGTAGCCTTCCATAGCACTTGGTGTCATTGGCCTATTGATATTAGTGTGGATCAACTTTAAAACATTTTCCTTTTTGCTTCTTTTCCCTTCTCTAGCTTTAGTCAAAAGTATACCCTTAATATAGTTTATATAAGTTTAGTTTGAGAAATCCAAGTCATGTAATACTATTTCCTTTACAAGTATCTGTATCTTTCTTAAGAAATGTTCCCTAGTTATCTATGCCAAAGCATTAAAGGCTTTTCATTAATTTTACTTCTTTTCTTACCAATAATGGAATTTACTAGGCTTATAAAAATAGGATTTTGATCAACTCTATACAATTTGTCACATAAAGAACCAGTACACACAATAAAAGAATATTTAATAAAGTCTAAAGTAATAACATCAATTAAATTCCTTCTTATGAAAGGCACATAAACAACATTATTTAATAAAAAGTTATATTTAAATTCAACTCCACTAATTTAATATGCTCTAATTCAACTTTATCTCCATTTCCCAATCGCACATTTAGCCTTTTCTCATCTAGCTTTGTTAGATTTGATAGCACTTGAAAATAATTTTTGACATGAGTAATAGCACTAGTGTCTAATCACCAAATCTTTGACAGCACATTGACAACATTTGACTCAAAACAAATTAAAGTTAGATGGGTATCTTTCTTTTACCTTTCAATCCACTTCTTGTGCTTAAAGCAATTTACTTTCTTGTGCCTATACTTTTTTGTAGAGTCGACAATTACTTTGGAATTGAGCCTTTTTAGGCTTATGGCATTGCTTATTGGTCTCAAAGTTCTTCCTTCCTTAGTTATATTAGTTCTTGTCATCTTTTTATTAGCCTTCACACCATTCTTTAAGGTTAAGCTATGCATAGTATAATTAACCATCTAAGCTTTGCCCCTTTTTTTATATCTTTCTTCTCTTAACTAATAATAAAAATAAGCTTGTTGGTGGTCTATTCAATTTTTAGATTACTTTTAGACATTTTCAAAATGTCAATCTAAAATATGAAAGATTTTAGCACTAGCCAAGTTAGATAATATCACTTAAATTATGGTAGCTCATAACCTCATAAGATGCTCCCACACCTATTAACATCATCATACATTAATTTTTCAAGCAATAAAAGATGCCAAAACTTCTTAACTTTGTTAAACTTCCTATACTTTTTAGCCATTGAGTCTAGGAACTTTTTTGCATTGTCAGTTTCATAGATGCTTTATCTAATAATTTTACCCATTATATACTTTATTGCTATTAAATACACTTTATTTAAGTGGATCACTTCTTAAGATGACATTTCTATTTTGTTGCTGATTTAGCATTAATATCAAGTTCTATTTCCTTAATGACTAGCTGAGATTGGAGTTTGCCAGATATAATTTTATTAACTTAGCTTAGTCTTTACAGTTTGTCCTATTTAGTGTCATAATAACATTTAATAGCATAGTAAGTACACTAAGGAAAACAAATTCAAAATATTAACACAGGTTTAACTTTAATCATGCTTTAAATTTTCCTTAATAAACTATGCAATTGTATAAAATGTTATATTATAAGACCTAAAATTGATTGGGCATTTAAGGCTTTTTAATATAATATAAGGATAAAATACTATACTTTTAGAACCTAACACTAATAGGGTGTTGAAAATTTTTAAAGATACAATATTTATTCCGATACTTATGTTATCACTAGCTAGTCATATAAATGATATTATACCAATAGAGTATTAAAATATTATCAATATAATACTTTTCTTAGTTCAATTAATATTTAAATTAAATTAACAAAATTATATGCAATTAGGCTTATGATATATAGGTCCATAATTACATAAAATTTTATGGCAAAACATGAGCCTAAATGATTCCTCTAAAATATATTTTATAGGCATATGTACATGCAAAAAATAATGAATGGGCCCAACAACAACAAAAAGTTTCATAAAAAATATATATGGAAGTCTAAAATATAGAAATCATATTGTAAAATTTTTAGGTCTAAATAAATTTAAATAAACATTTAAGTTAAATGGATAAAAATAATTAAAAAATTTTAATTAAAAAATATGGAAAAAGTCCAAAAAATTAGGTTTGGAGAATAAAGCCTAATGGTGCAAGCACCATTACCATTTGATATTAAGATGGTGGCACATGGCTTGTATGTACCATTAACATGCATAAGCTTTATGCATGCATACTATTCATGCTTTTTCTTCCTCTCGCCAAGTTTACAACTTGGATTGCTCGACTTGATTAGAGCGACTAAGGTTGTAAACCTATGCAATCCAGTACTAAAATTAACCCATTTTACATGTCTTTCAATGCAATTTCACACAAAATTTCTCTTTATTGCATTTTAATGCCAAAAAATTTAAAAAAAATTAAAATTGGTTTTGAATTCAAAATATTTTTTGTAATGAGTTTTAATGGCTTGTAATGCAGACAACATGTTTTAATGCTTCAAAATGGTCAAAAAAATTATATTTCAATCACAATAATTAATACTCATCATTTTTTTAAAATAATATGTTTTAAAATTGAATATGCCATCTTCTTGATTTTCCCCAACTAAGTTTTTTAGTGAATATTGTGCATGTTGAAAACTTCATGATAGTTTACAAAAGATTTGCCTAAAACAAGTTGAAGTGTAACAAAAAATGAGCATATACATTTTTAATTAGGGTCTTGATGGGCCTGAAGCCTATGGGCCAAACTGATTAATTGTAGGTTTTTGGTTAACTAAATAAAAAAAATTAAATTTGTTAAAAAATAAGATCAAATGAGTTTGGCCCACATGGTTTATGAATTAAAATGAATCAGTCCTAAATAGACCTAATTAGTTTACGAGCCTAAATAGGCAAAAATATTTTTTTATTTAATAATTTAAATAACATTTGTATTTTAAAAAAGGAAAGTAACTTATTAATTATCTTTATATCATAAGTTAATATAAAATACAATTTAATTGTCAAAAATTAAACACAAATACTCAAAATAATTAGATATAAAAAATATAAAAATAAAAAATATAAAAAATAATAAAAGGTGAAATATAAATTAAAATTAACAAAAGAGTTAGTTTATGGGTTAGTCTAGCGAGCATGCAGACTGAATTAGGCTATCTAAAATAGACTTGTTTAAAAATG